>JAGEOH010000485.1:2500-40000 GCA_032207245.1 Pardosa pseudoannulata
AAAATATACTCATACTTTTATGCTAAACATGATACCTTGCCAAATATAGTTAATTAATCCCAATTATTCAATTTTTTGGCTGTTTGGCTTCCTTACATGTTTATTCATTACAGTTGCCAGGTAACTATAAATATCAAATCATTTATGAAATGTAAAAATTGTCTTGTGCGATTAGGATAAAAATAAACAAAATACTTAAATTCCCATGTTTTGGAAATTTTCAAAATTCCCTTCCCCAAAAACCCGGGTTTAAACTGGGTTTTTTCCACTGCTCACGACTCTACCCACCTCTGCTTTAGGACGATCAAAAAGCTTCTGGTTTTCCACTTCAGACATAGAAAGCTCAACAAATTATGCCTGTTTATATTCAGCTCACGAAATGAAGCTAACACATTTGCAGAATGTTTACAAGTTTCAGCATAATCCTTTTTGTTTGTTAAAGAAAGATATATATGTACAAATATTTTTTTCCATTATGTTTGGGATTTTACTAGTTTGTTTTCTTTTCTGTGCTTCTCGTAGCATAGAAAAGCCTTAATTAAAATAGTTTCATTTATTTTTCCGGAACTTTCCACTTAGACTTAACATTTATTAAGCTTACGGAGTTATGTGCTTCCAATCCATCATTCAGTACTTGAGGTGTAATTATTTTGTGAAATCGTAATAAACTGAAGCATTTTTCACTTTCTATCGTCAATATTTTGCCTGTAGATCAGGCATTCCACTTTTCTTTTTCATTAGTCATCGTAGATAATGAAACCGAATGAAATATTGATCATTATTTATCTTGATATATTAATCCTATATTTATCAATGGCATATTTATGTCCAGCCTGGCATTGCGGTAAAAGGGCTTAGTGGTTCAAGGAAAGACATATAAGAAGAAATAATTTTAGATTTAACTTAAAGTTACTATATAACTTCATGAAAAAAAAATGTTTTTATGTTTGGGGAATGATATCGAAAGAAATATATGTTCAAGTTTTGAAATACTTTTTTAAAATAACAAGCTATAAACTATAGATGCTAAACCTTTAAAACATTCTTTTGCAAATTGAAGGTAAGCATCTTTATCTGTTTGTATTTGTAGAGAGAGGAGAGAAATATTTTTGGTATGCTTTACACAAAATTTCTAGAAAATTTGAAGAGACAAAAGGTAAAATGTTTTGCTATTTCTCACATTTTGCCATAAATAAGTCAATAAAGCAAGTATTTTACTTTTCTGTAACACTTACTATTTTAGTAATGAAGTTACTATTTTTCAAATTTTTATTTTCCAGGTATATTATATGTTTTATACAGAGGATTTTTTGGTTTTGGCTTCGGAGCACTACGGTCTACTTTTTGCAACATGAGGGCTAAGGAGACCTACTGCTTAAAGCCAATTCCGAACGGCTACGACCAATCATGCCGTAGTGGGATTCGAACCCACGAACTTCGGTTCCGAAGACTAGCACCCTAACCTTTCGGCAATCGTTCGGCTTTTATACGGTGGACTCCACTTAATGTGATCGCGGTTAATGTTATCAATCACTTATTGTTATCAAAATCACTTGGTCCCGATTTTCTCTATTCATTTGTATGTTAAAATGATCGCTTTATGGGATCATTACATCGGTTAATGTTATCAGTTTTCGAACCTCATTTTAACTGGCAAAGGAATATTCACAATATATTCAGAAGGAACCCATTCTTTTCTTTTCCTTCGCTGTTGTTTGAATTTCCGAGAATTCTCCTCTTCAACCTAGGGAAATGGGGAATGAACAAAGGAGTGGGATATTACACGTTCCTGGAATTTTTCAGAAATACGCACACCCTGCTGGTGGTCAATGGTTGTCAGATAAGCAGAAGGCAACACATTATTATCGGAACTGAGAAGGAGCGTATTCACATTTTATGCCTTGCTCGCTTACATGCAGCTTGTCGATATGGAAGCCAGAAAGCGAAATGATTTAACATTAAAACAAAAGATCGAAATTTTAAATCGTTATGACAGGTTGATTATGATTACGAACAATTTATCAATGAACTTCTTAGAAAAAATTGTAGACAGTCAACAATTGATCAATTTTTTTAATTATGTATACAATTCTTATGTTTTAAAGGATAATTTATAGTACATAAATATAAGGTATGTTTTTTTATTTTGTTTTGAAATTTAGTACGTGTGAATTAAAGGTGGGGCGAAATTTATCTAATTTTGCATATCGTTTATTGTTATCAAAATTACGGTGTCCCAAACTGATCACATTAAGCGGAGTATTACTGTATTTCAAATTTTGTCTTATTAAATTTCATTAGAAAAAAGTAAAAATCTAAAAGAAATAATATATTCCAACTTCAGAATTCACATTTTAACTTTTCTGCAAATATGAGTGTATTCATGAACGGAATTGTTGTTAATGGTTCTAAAAAAATATGTATTTTTTTAGAACCATTAACAACATATGTATAAATGTGTTAAAATTTATACATATGTTGTTAATGGTTCAATATGTATGATATTATGTATAAATGTATAAATGAGGATTTTACCTATGTATAAATGATGAATTTTACCTCTTTAATTTTTTATATATTACGATGACTAAAATTAAAAACTATTTGAGTTTTTAAAAATATTTATTACTGTACAGTACATAAGTATATTATAAATATTGCATGATCATAAAATAACATATATTACAGTATAGTTACAAATCACAATGTAGCAATATGTTTAAACATATAAACGTACATAGATATAGGTATTTTTCAGTTTCCACTTTGACAGGGGTTCTTCCTTTTATCCATTATAGTTTAAATTACACTATAAATATATAAAATTAGTCATCACAAAATTTTCTCAGGCATTATTTCACAGTTCCCGAGTATTAAATAATGAAGCAAGCAAATTCTTCTTCACTTTTTTTCTTGGTAATGTTCTACAAAAAGAATTTTTTCATAATAAGAAGACATTTGAATTTCATTTAATAATATTTGACTTAGTTGAATATTTTATCACATTTATCAATCAGGGTTTATATGACTTATTTTAATATATAGAAATTCATAACATTCAGATATAAGGTAAACCACAATAGAAATATGCATATACAGTCAGTACCGACTATATGGTCACCCGCTTATAAGGTCACCCCGATTATATGGTCAGTTTTCTAAAGTCCCGTCTAACTTAAATGTGACATGTGTTAAAGCGCACCGCTTATACAGTCATTTTCTTTTTCTTGTTACCGGTTATAGGGTCAGTTTCCGAAGTCAATGCGAAATCGGAGAGAACCTGAATTTAAGCCTTTATTTACTTCTCTTTCCTCCCTTTCCCACTTTCTTGTTTGTGTAGATTCATCATCGGAGTTTTCCAACTCTTGCCTCCCACTAATAACAAGTAGACACCTGTCTGTTTATTGGTTGAAGTTATATCTCTCATACATGACCTCAGGTGTTATTTTACTAATTCCAAAACAGCAGATGATCATTTAAAAGCTATTAGGGACTTAGAAAAAGTTGTGTTAACAACCAACAAAAGGAAGCAAACTTATATATCTGATTACTTTTAAATACATTGAACATGAATGTACGTATGTACGTGTGCTGTACTTTGATTAGTAAGGTAAGCTAATAAATTTCCCCCCAAAAAATATTGAATATTTTTAATGTACTTTTTACTTCTTGAATTAATTTTTAAAATGTTCTTAAAAGTATAATTATTTGTTTATGAGTACTACATTCTGATAGGTGAATATAATTCTGCCACAATCCAATAGGGTTGTATTGTTCCGCATATGTGGTCACCCCGCTTATATAGTGTATTTTTCTGGACCGCTGACCTGACCATGTAACCGATACAGACTGTATATATATTACAGCATTTATTCAGAGACCTAATAGTATGGATATATAATAATATTTAACATAAATGTTTAACAAATTATGAATATACTTATTACTACACATTCATTTTGAAATACATTTAACGGGCCTTTTGAGAATTGAATTTCGGAATTTAAGAGAGGATTATTTTTCCAGCGGGAATTTTTGTGTACATCTATATTTCGACCTTTTTTGGCTTTGTTTGGATTACGCCGGATTACTTTTTGCAAGGGCACAAGGCTAATTACAATATTAAAATTACTATACAATGGCTAATGATGCTCACTGCTCAAATCTGATTCAGGACGGTTACAAACATCAATGTCAGAAACAACATTTAATCCCACGGAATTCGGTACTCTACCATAGCGTTCTACCCATTCGATATCCTTTATTGAACCATCTTTTAAAACTTGGGCATATTGCTAATAAGTATTGCTATAAGTAATGTGTAACATTTAACCTCTGAAATATTAATGATGGTATTAATGTTTATGTCTTGAAATAAGATACAATATTAAAAGTTTAGTAATTACTTTAATACAGATCTCTTTAGATTTATAAGGCACATCTAATTTTTAAGGATTTCAAAGCAAAACATCAAACTTTCGTGGCAAATGAATGGCATATGGCATATTTCATTATAATTACAATTATAAGCTATTATAGTGATAATTCTAAGAGCCCTATTACAACCGATTAATATTGAACAAGAGTAATTTACATTCTATGAATAGAACAAAAATTTAATAATTCGTAAGAAAAAATAACAAGTAGTTAATATTTGAGAGAACTAATATTCCAACACTACATCTCAAAGAAAATGATCCAACAATTTTCTTGTAAGATAAATTAATTATATACTATTACAGCATGAATAAATCTTTTAAGATTAAATGCCACGTTATTAAGTTCTGAAATGCTCGAATATTTTTGAGGGGAGATCTGATCCTAGAACTTTTTTTTTTTCTTACAAAAAACATTGATAAAAGTTTATTTAAAATGATATCTTTAAAAGGGCTCATATACATGCTTATATAACTTATATATGTAATAAGTTATTTCCTCTGGTAACAATAATTATGTAGTTCGTATTATTTTTACTTTCCTGGTCTTCTGAGCAAGGAGAAAGCTTAATCAAGCTATCAGTAATAACGAACGATGTAGTCTGGCCACATTGAAGAGAACGGCGCAAGTCTAATTAAAACTTTATTTCAGAGCTGCTAAAACGGACATCTTTACTAGTCAACGACAGACAAAGGAAAGACACAAAAATCACTCTGCTCGAACAGAGGTGCACCCAAGAGCGAAGACAGAAAGAATTTTCCCACTTACTCAGCGAATTTAAGTGTAAGATCAGAAAAAACGCGAAGCCATTTGCCGGCGACAGCTGGGATCTTGTTGAATAGACAGAAAATTTACATCTATAGGATAGAAAGCTTTGGGAAATAGATCGAAAGAATTTTAAGTCGAGAACGCTCCTTTTATTAAGACATTTAGAGGCTGGGAAAAGATTTTAAGGAATTAGAATGGGAGATAGGAGGTTTTTAAGGAAATATTAAAGTTAAATAATTTATATATATATATATGATATTTATATATATATATAATATTTATATATATATATATATAATTTGTGTATACTTATATATAATAATATAATATGTGCATGAGTTATGGATATATATAATCTGTGTATATATATATATATATATATATATATACAATATATCCATATATATTATATATACATACATACATACATACATACATACATGCATATATATGTATATATATATATATATATATATATATATATACATAAATATATGTAGATTTATATAGATATTAGTAGAATATAAGCCCTTTAGAGAATTTGTGACTAGATTTGAAACTCTTAATGAAAATTCCCTGACAGTTATTTTAATAGATGCTTAAAAATCTTCTGACAAAAGTCTACTAGGAAATTTGACAAATATTTTAATCTATCTCAATGGACTTTCAAAATTACAAAAAAAGTAATATTAGCTATACAAATGTTTGGTACATAGAGAAATATTGTAATATTCGCTAATATATATAAACGTAATGCAAAGCAGATTCATATGTTATTATTTAATAATACAATTACTTGTATTTTTTGTTGCTAGATGAATTTTAATTAAACATGTTTAACATATTAACCAGTGACACATTATAAATTCATAATATAAATATATAAAATAATATAAATATATAAAAATACAATAATGAATTTTTTAATACACGGAATTCAAATAGGCAAGAATTAAAGCATAATGTTAATATTTTCAAATTTAGGAAGGATCAAAATTTAGAGATCAAGACCATTAAAAGAATAAGCCATGACTTCCAGATATTAAGGTATATTGATGATAATAGATGCCATCCATTTTATTTTAATACCATATTATTTAAAGAAATCACGGTTTCAGCAATAGAATGCTATTTAAATTGTTCAATATCTAACCATAAAATATAAAACGTATGGTTAAAATTTTCTAAGAATAGATACTTCATGGAATAGAAGGGTTTTATTTTTAAAAAATTATTAGAGTTCCTACATATCTTACTTTTAAGTTATTACTTTTAAGTTAAGTTAAGTTAATATACATGAAACAGGATCGAAATGTTTCACTTACTTAAATGAAGAATATCTTTTTTCTTTAAGCAATTTACTTTTATACGTAGTTGTTTCTCCATTTTTGCTTGATATTATATATTTATGATACAGTTATTAGTTGCGCCGCTATTCTTACTTTTTTACGATGATTTTGGATAAACAAAGACAAAATTTCCCATGAAAAGAAAAAATTCGAAAACAAACGAGTTAATCTCATTGCCCCTAAAATATAGTTGAACAATAAATCAATAATCAAGTATATTATTAATCTATTAAAAAATAAAACTGAACAAAATCTTGAAAATTTTATTTCGCACTACAGATTTTAAAAAATGTATTAGCACATATGCTTGGGAAATTTTTCCGTGTCCTGCAGTAAAAGGGAAATAATAGATGTTTATCTTCATATGCTCTAAAGAATAGTTAATATTACTCAATAAAGATTTATATCTCACTTTGTTTTTAATTATGAATATTACTATGTATAGAGAAAGAGGTTTATATGCATTTTTTAAGTCTTAAATATTGCATGCTAATTATACAAAAGCATAAATACTAATTATTGCAGCCCTTGAAGAGAAAATGTTAAGATTAGGGTTAAAATTGTTTTCTAAAATTACCATGGAAAGACAATGAAAATGACTTTTAGCATCATGACGATGAGAACAATTTCAGAACAGGGAATTTCCGCACGTTATCTTATCCACCAAATGAGAGGGTTCGAAAAAATTTGTGTTTTTATTGCTGGCGTGTCTTTTTTTAAGTTTTAGGTTTCGATTTCTTTAAAGTATACTAGCACGTATTTAGAATTCTCTAAAACTGCTTTTACAGCAGACTTTTAATGTCCCCGTAAAACAGTTTCGTCATAATGAATCTCGATGCAAATTTGATTTATTACGAAACATGAAACAGAAACATTTTAAATGAAATTAAACACGGACATTTGAAAATTATTACTTCATTAAGAAAATATTATAATTTATGGTGCATATTTTTATTTTTATTAATTGCTTTACTTTTATAAATTTAATTAATTTAATTTATTTTAATTTAATTAATTTAATTTAATTCAATTTAATTTAACTTAATTTAATTTATTATTAAAATATTTTATTTAATATTTAATTTAATTATTTTCCAAATTTTATTTAATTAAGTTCATACTGATTTTTTTTATTAATTAAATTGTTTTGATTTTTATTAGATTTTATTCATTAATTGTAGCTCCGGGTTTGCATATTTCAAAAATTGTTAGTAATGCTGTATGATGTGATATTCCCAAAAGAATGGATCTATGCAAAGCCTAGCCTTGAATTTTTTACACTGTCATACATATCCTATCTTTTTTATATTTTCTTTTCTTACACTCTTGCTACATAAAATGTATTATCACTATTTTACTTTATATAAACCAACTTCAATTTCTAAAGAAAAATGCATTTCTATTTGCCCATCTTGCAGGTTGACGGATTAATTCTTACCTCAAATTCTGTGTGAGAATACGACTTCTAACTTTCCTTGGATTATACAAAATTCTTTGACCAAAAACATTTTTGATGCGGGCCTACTTGACACTGTTTTTCTAATAACGTAAAATTAAAAACCTTTCATGAGATGACTGACTACCCAATTACATTACTTTAGGCTAAATGCATATATTTACTTCGCGGAACGAAAGAGTTTGGAAACAAACCGGAAAAAAAAATAATAAATAGAGGTCATAAATAAATTATATACAGAAAGAAATAAGTTAATAGAAAAGAACCAAATATACTGGGTACTTCATAAAATGTTAAATAAACAAGTTCAGCATAATAGTATGAAGATACAGCATACTGTGATCCCAAAAATAAGCTTAGTAACCTATAAGTTATTTTTAAAGCTTAATTTAAATAATTTATCCATCTATTGTAAACCGCACACTTTTTTAAATATCCCAAAATTACTACTTTCGGTTCAAACCAGGAAATAAATAGAGACAGAGATGTCTTATTAATTGTTTACTCTACCATGCTTATAAATAGTTATAGAAACTTACATAAATTAAACCTAATTGAGCCCCCTTAGACATAATGTAAAAATAATTTGAGCCTCATTAAGTATTCATCAATGAGGTTCAAATTATCTCACTCTTTGTAGATTTATGCGAGGTAAGTTCTTTCGAGTGGCCCGAAGAAGTTTCCTCTGTAGAAAGGATCGTGGTGGTGACCGTGGTGATGATCATGATGATGATCAATGTGATGATCATGATGATGATCTACAAGTGGTGCTTCATGAACGGGGATTAGAGCGGGCGGTGCCACGGCTTGTCTGGGTTCGAACCGAACAAGAGTTGGTCTTGGGACAAACCTTCCAGGACCGAAGGGATAGACAGCTGGTTCAGTGAAGAATCTTCTGGGTTGTGGGATAAAAACTGGTGGAGGCGGCAGAAGTGTAGGCTGGATAGGAACGAGAGACGGTCCAATAGGAACTAAAGCTGGCTGGACGGGTACTAGGGCAGGCCTTGGTGCTGGGGGAGGTGCAGGAATAGATGCGACATTTACTGGAGTGGAAGGCTCAGCGGGTGCGACGGCTGCAGCAGGAGTTTCAAGAACTTGGGTACCTGCATGAGTAAATTTTCATATTCAAAGTTAGAACCTCTAAACATTTAACCCTTTCTTTCTTCTTAACCTCCTATGAGAGTTTAGAAGAACGAGTAACAAAAGCAGTTTAAAGTAAACTTTTAGTAAACTTTTTTTTCTTAACACCTCTTATACATCTAAGCTTCATGTGTGGTTTCAAATCGTATTCAGTTTTCCATAACAGTTGATAGCACAACATTGAAAACTGGTTTGGTTTGGAGTGCTACGGGATACTGTTTTGCAACACTAGGGTTCATGAAATCAGAACCTATTGCTTAAAGATGATTCCCAATGGTTACGAATCCCCATGCCTGTTACTGGGATTCAAACCCATGAACTCTGGTGTTCAAGACAGCGTCCTACCTATTTAAAAATCGTTAGGCGATTAGAAAATGTATGATTTGTGGAAGAAATTAATACAGTGATAAAATATTTTATTTGTGCTAGATTTCTGTATCTTTGCTACGAATAATTTTTTAAAATACTATTTATAACAAAATAAAATTTTAATATGAAATTTACCATCTAAATGCACTATCTAGATTGTTTAATGCTTTATGTATTTAATATAAATATGCATTTGCTGTCTATTCAAGCTCCATATGAAGCCTCACAAAAAGATATTTCCTTTAACTTTCTTATAATGAGTGAAAGAGTTGTTATTTTATTAATACATTTTAGGATACTCTTGAACAGTTCGCTGTCTTATTATAGAATAATGTGGTACCTCGTCTTTTGTGATTTACTTATAAAAAAAATTCTAATTTCGCATGAAATGTTATTCGTATTTTATAGTTAAAGAAACTCTTGTTTAATCCGTAATGCAATATCGCTTTATATTTCACTGAAAATAATTCTTGTATATTATTTTACAAACTATACTACCACATGGGACTTTGCGTACATTGTAAATTTTAATAAAAGATTACTGCGAAAAGGTATTCAGCTCCCTAAATTAGATATTTCAGTGTACAGGAAATTTAGGTAGATAGGAGATCTAAGTTTCTGAGGTCAAATATACATTTGAGATTTTTAGTTCGTCTCGTTCTCAATTAAGTTGTGGTTTTGCTGAATTTTAGTCTTCAGCAGATCAGAATGTGAAATTTCATGTAAAATATATTCCCTCAATCAATTAATAAAATGAAATTCTTTTAAATTTATTCTAATGTGCCACTAAATTTTTAAATTATTAAAAGTATACCATGACGAGAAAATCTTGAGCACCACTACTCTAAATCAATTATAGGAAATATACAGGGTGATAAAAAAAAGATGGGAAAGCTTTGAATGTAATAATTCGGATTAATACAAACTATTTTTACCAAAGAATTTCACCATAATCTAAAATGAAATAGCTACTTCTCAGACGTATAAACGATTTTTTTGTATTGATTTACAAGAAGAAAAATATACCATGCATGCAAGTGCAAACTGGGGAAGAAGAAACAGAAGAAATCATTGCCATCACATTAAACAAAACTTAGCCCTCTACCTCTGTGAAATTATAACACATTAGTAATATTGCCATGTATGTCATTTACGGAGCTACAAATAGAAGTTCTGACCGATCTACTGTACTGATTTCTTTTTATGGGGGTAACTGAAGAGTCTGGTTTATGATACTCCCCTTGCTTCCGCATAGGATGTAATCTTACAACTTTCGGCTGCAGCCGGGGAGGTTCGCAATATGTCTGGATTATTCCAGAGCATTTATTGTAACAGGAGGTTTGCGGGTGCAGAGCTCGAACAAAGGATCCGTCGTGTTCATTAATGACAGCTGGGGTACGTAAAATAGGTTCGTGGTCGCAATGTCCTCCAAGTTATCAAACACTAATTCTGGGAACTTCTGGTTGGTTCCTGAATCTAAATTGCGAGAACCCACTTTGTGTGTTTATGTTGTCCTAGGAAGTAGTGTTGGCCAGCTATATTTTGCTCCCATGATAAAATGGTCAACAATATCCGCGGCGTTGTATGGACCAATGATTAACAGGCAAGAGCACCAGCGTTATTTAAAAAATTTTTAGAGATTTTACTAATCCCTCCTACCTTGCGATCCTTCTTACGTCACCGGTTGGTTGCATTATTAAACAATTATTGTAAATTATCCATTAATTGTCCATTATGTTTTCTGAAGATGTAAAGGTTCTCCTTGTATTCTCAGTTTTACTGTACTACACCCAGTGGTGCTATTGATTTCCAGTTTAGACCACGCATTTTTGGATGAATATTGTTTCTATTGGTATGGTTATCACCTGTTACAGTTTTCCTCACTTTCTTAGTTCCCTGCAAATAGGTTCATGCTCATACTTCTGACATTCTGTAATTAGTGTTTCCTTAATCTATCTCTCTTAGATGTTGTCTTGAAGCGCCAAACTGAATTAATTTTACGTATAGACCTTACCTCCATGGCCATCGTCGGCACTCGAAACAATCGTGACATCAGCTGGATTCTGACTCGCCGTACCGGGCTCGTTGGTGGATATGGATGCCCTGAACCCGTCTTCGTCTGCGACGTATTCAACAATCCTAGACCGCCCGTCGTCATCTCGGATTGAGTAAGATCCCGTCACCCGCCCGTTTCCATCTCCAGACTCCTGATGGGAACTCGATCCTCCTTCCGCGGGCGCCGTGTAACTGAACTGGTAAGGCGTGGGTGCATCTGCGTAATCCACCTAGAAACAGAGAAGGAATTTGTAGTCAGTAATTGTTGAGGATATACAGACAGCTCGAAACACAAGCACAAACACCCACAGAACAAAATTCTGTAAATTAGCATTGAGCCTTAGTATCGTGGTCACTTTAAAATATTACATGTTTTAGTTGTAAGACGTCCGGAATTTACTTCGTAATTGGAAAAGTTTGATACTTCTCTGGAAACCCGTTTTTTTCTTATCTCTTAGGCAAGATATAATTTTCAATCTAGAATCAGGATATTTTATGACTCTACACTTTATACCAAAATGCACACAGAAAAATTTTCCACAGTACGTGTGTAAAAACAATCTTGGTTGACTTAAATAGTTCGATTGAAAACTTGGGACCAATCACGCCTGCTTCATCTCCAAAATGTTAAAATCTGTTGTAGTTTGGGCACAGCATTCAGATTAATCTTTGTAATTTTGTAAGACATGAGTCATATTGTGTAAAAAAGAAAAATGTGGTTTCTATTGTATTTTTTAAAGGTAATCAATACCTGTCGCGCCTACACAGGAAGAACGATCCTGAGACATAGTAACTGTTTTAGAAAGGCAATTATCGAAAGAAGGTACTACAGTGGATTCCGCTTAATGTGATCAGTGTGGGACACTGTGATTTTGATAACAATAATCGATTGATAACAATAAACGATATGCAAAATTAGACCAATTTCCCCCTTTAATTTCCACCTACTAAATTTCAAAACAAAATAAAAAACAAACCTTATATTTATGTACTGTATATTATCCTCTAAAACATAAAAATTGTATACATAATTAAAAAAATTGATCAATTATTGACTGTCTACAATTTTTTCTAAGAAGCTCATTGATAAATTGTTCGTAATCATAATCAACCTGTCATAACGATTTAAAATTTCGATCTTTTGTTTTAATGTTAAATCATTTCGCTTTCTGGATTCCATATCGACAAGCTGCATGTAAGCGAGCAAGGCATAAAATGTGAATACGCTCCTTCTCAGTTCCGATAATAATGTGTTGCCTTTTGCTTATCTGACAACCATTGACCACCAGCAGAAGGTGCGTATTTCTGAAAAATTCAAGGAACGTCTAATGCCCCACTTCTTTGTTCATTCCCAATTTACCTAGGTTGAAGAGGAGAATTCTCGGAAATTTCAAGCAACGGCGAAGGGAAGGAAAAGAATGGGTTTCTTCTGAATATATTGTGAATATTCCTTTGCCAGTTAAAATGAGGATCGAAAACTGATCCCATTAACCGATGACATAAAGCGATAATTTTAACATACAAATGAATATAGAAAAATGATTTCGGACCAAGTGATTTCGATAACAATAAGCGATTGATAACATTAGCCGCGATCGCATTAAGCGGAGTCCCCTGTATATTGGCAGCAGCGTTCTGACACAGCAGTGATACATTTTCTATAGACGAGGTAAAAATTTTCTGGGAGGTAAACGAATATTTACGGAGCTTTCTTTCGGTACTCTTGAAAGAGGATTTGGATTCTATTGATATCCTGGTTGTTCGTAGATATTTGGAATCGGTTGCTAGCAGTAGATTTATTAACTATCAAGGTTCATTAAACTTCATGCTGCAAAACGTTCACTATAGAGTCTATCCTTATTGGAATATTTAATTTTCTCTCTTCACTGCACTTCATTTTAGGCTCTTAATTCAAGTATTAAGACTATTTTAAAATAATATTTCAATAATATTCTGACACAGCAGTGATACATTTTCTATAGACGAGATAAAAATTTTCTGGGAGATAAACGAATATTTACGGAGCTTTCTTTCGGTACTCTTGAAAGAGGATTTGGATTCTACTGATATCATGGTTGTTCGTAGATATTTGGAAAGCAGTTGCTAGCAGTAGATTTATCAAAGCTCATTAAACTTCATGCTGCAAAACGTTCACTATAGAGTCTATCCTTATGGGAATATTTAATTTTCTCTCTTCACTGCTCTTGGTTTTAGGCTCTTATTTAAAGTATTAAGACTATTTTAAAATGATATTTCAATAAAATTTTATCTTCAGTCACATCTCTTATACATTTATGCCCCAAATGTAGCCTCACATTTGATTTTGTTTTCGATAACAAATAGTAGCATAAGACTGAAAAGTTGATATCTCGCGTTGGTTGAAAGAGTGAATACAGAAATATTAAAATATTTTGTTTGCGTTTGATTTTTGCTTTTTATTACTAATGATTTTTAGAAATATCATTTATAACAACCTATAATTTGAGTATAAAATTTATCATCTAAAAGCTCCGCTTTGTTAATTTTTTTAAAACGTACATCATTCAAATATACCTCCTGCCATTGAAGTTCCAAATAAAGGTTCTTGAATTTTACTTAAACAAAGGACGTTGAATTTCAGTTTTTTAAATTTTCAGCTTTTAACGATATTATATAACGCGAATATGTAATGTTGTTACATGAAACATATAAGAGAAATCTATTAGAAAAGAATTTTTTTATTAAAATACATCTTTTGATAGTAACTGATTTGTCCAATAATATACCTTAAAATGTGTGTAATTCTTAGAATACTAACCAATTACTAAATTTTCAATTTTATCTTTAGAATTCATGTAAAAACAAAATTGTGTATTCGTTTTCACTAAATTTAAATACTATTTATATAAAACTATTCCCCCGTTTTAAGGTTTTAAATCCTTAGTAACTCAAGAAAATACTTTGCTATTTTCAAAAGCATAACGAGTTTAATGACATATTAGAAAACACCAAAATTTCGAATACAAAATACACAAATGTAATGCACCTGGACCATTTCAGAATTACTAAGTCCGTGTAAAAATCATTAAACTGGAAAGTATTGTATTGGAAAGTTTAAAATAAGTATCAATGACAAAAAAGGTTTCAGTATACAGTAAAATTATCGTGTTATTCGAAGAATGTCTTTTAGTAATGAAGCATATACCTAACTTGATTTTTTTTCAGTTAGATATCCGCTGTTAAAATATTAATTCATAACTTTGGTCAAAATTTATCATTTTGAAGGTGCCCTAACCCCTTCATATAATCAACCTGACCTTCTACACAACCTAGCCGAATGGTGGCTAAATGGTTAGTGTACTGGCTTTCGGTACCGGAGTTCGTGGGTTCGAATCCAAATGTGGCATGGATGTTCGTAGCCATTCGAAATCGGCTTTAAACTGTAGGTTCCGGTCTCATTAGCCGTCGTGTTAAAAAAAAGTAGACCGTAGCACTCCAGACCAAACCAAACCAGTCTACATAATCTAGAATTAAGTATATAAATTTACAAAAGTACTTTTTTATCTTCAATTTTCATATAGAGGAAACTGGCGAGGGGGTTAAAAAAATCACCTACATCTTATTTTTCCTTCATGTGCATATTAATGCTACTTTTAACCTCTTCCGGTAAAATGACGAGTCTAGCTCGTCATTAGTTTTTCATTCCATACCGCACAATGACGAGCTACACTCGTCATGCGATTAAAGTTACTGTTAAATATGATAATTAATTTAGTTTAAAATTTCTAGTGTACTGAATTTGGCAGCATTTTTTTTATCACTTGTGAAAATCACAAGTCACTATTGCATATTGTTTACTTGGTACAATTCATTGCCAAATTAATGAGTCAGAATAAAAGAAAACCTACTAAGAAATGCCGTGAGTGTTACAAGAATCAAATTAAAAGTGAGACTACTTGGCGGTGTAAACAATTAAGAATTCCTTTGCACTTTGTTTTGAAAAGTACCACTAGCTTGAAGACTATTATCTGTATACCTTATTCATGTTTTGCTTTGATATTTTCTTAATTTTACTGTTTCTGATATTATTTAACGCTATGTAAAAAGTGGATTTTAATTAAGAATATGTAAGAATTGTAAAATGAAACAAGTTTTTTAAATAAAAATTAAATGGTTATTTCATGCACAGTTTTTCATTATTAAATCATACCGGAAGGGGTTAATGTTTCAGTTTTTTCGACATGTATGTATAATACTGTTTGGTGATCTCTCTATGGTTGAATTTATTCAAATATCTTCCAAATGCTATGGCAGAATTTATTAATATGAATAAAAAATGCGCATTTAATACCCACTGACTTTTCTTTTACAGGTATTGCATGCAGCAGTTCCAAGTGTTATACAAGTGGAAGAGCTTAATATACAATTGAACAATACTTGCAATAAACTACACAAAAAGAAGTCTTTTTTTACTCACCCTGGGGCTTACTAATAAAGATTGAGCATCTGCAAGAAATAGATAACCTAGAAAGAAAATGACCTGCAAAGGAAATTATATATTTATTTATGTGAAAAAGAAAACTTTTTATATTTTGCACTGTACAATAGAAATAGTGTAATAAAAATTCGGTTAAGAAACCGAGAATTGTGTTATTTCACTGAAGTATTTAATTTTAAAGTATTTTTCTAAGTATTCTAACTAAAGTAATTTTCACACTTATTTATCTTTAATTTGGGTTTATTACACAGAAAAAGATCGAGAAAAGAAGATTAATTTAAGTTATTGGAATAAATATAACATCTATATCTAAAAATTCAAACAGGAGTGGAGTATACAGCGGTAAAGGTAGAAAAGTATGGAAGAAGTTAAGCTTAAATCAATTTAAAATAAAAGTATCTAATTTTAATTGAAAACTCGTAATGTATTTATAATATTTCTGTTAGTTAAACAATTTTTCATTAAAAAAAAATACTATTTACATTTTCATACCTTTTATTTAATCTTAAAAATGCTTATTTTTTTTCCTTTAAAAGTTTTCATCATTTTTCAAGCTTTTTATTTTATACATTTATCTATAATATTGCTAAAAATTGATTTCTCATCTGTTTTCTTCAATTTCTTCAATTTGCGTTACTATTGAGCGTACTGTTGCAACTGCTGCTTTTATATTAAGCCATTATTTATATTAGGTATTTAAATAGTCACTTGTATTAGTATAATACTTAACATTTTCCACTCGAAGTGATTTTTCTTCAAAAGGTTTATCTAACTTGAGTTTAATTAACTATCACGATTGGTTTACTATTGCAAGTCTTTTTTATTAGACATATAGTCTAGTAATATATTCAATGGAAAAAGGGAGGATCTTAAAAAACGTTTGATTTTCTAAGATGTAAATAATATCGAATGTGATAAACAGAATTGTGAAACAGTAAAAAAGTTGTTTTGGTTTAGTTTTAATATCATTTCCCTATTATGTCAAAATATTAAAAACTGTCAACAATAACTATCTTCTTCCACATATATGCATGTTCATAACCCAACTCAGAAAAGCCCTTATACTTTTAAAGTAATCTATTCAAATTTTGGTAAGTATTGTTAGAATAAAGCAAGAAGTAAAAGCAAAACTACAGGAAAAGCAACACAATTTTGCTTGGTATATTATATGCAATGAATAATTTAATAGGCAAACAATTATTTCAGTAGAATTACATATAAAATATTGTACACAAGAATATTGCTTGAAGTACTTGCTTTTAATGCTAATATTAACTGTTATAAGCATTTTATAGGTAATCAAGACCAAAGAAGAAATTAAAGTTAAGTACTTTGGGGGTTCTTTATTCTTTTGCCGAATATTTTTTAAAAGAGTTAAAATTATAATAAATTTATTACTATTTACTTTAAAAGACGTCTACTCAAAAAATATCACTGAGAAAGTATGTATATGATGATAAAAATCTTTGGTTTTAATGTCTGTTAGAATTTATTGGCATACGGCTCTGAATAAAAAATGGAAATTGTAGAAATTTAGTTTTTTAAAGCTCATTTAGCCCTGAATTTTTTTAATATATAAAAAACACGCTGTTAGAAACAGTCCTTTGTAAAATATTGACCAGGTCCTACTTTAGTTGTAGAAACTGAGGAATAACTGAGACAAACACCATAATCATATTTCAAGGTAATGAACTGGATATGGCATCACACTGCATATGAAAGTGGAAAATGCCACCAGCAGATCCGAAAGGATTAATTGTAGATCACTTTCATATTAATTTTAAGTGGAAATATCATACGCCTAAAGGACGTTCTCGAAAACTACTATTTTAGAAGCCTCTGATTTGAGATCGAGTTAAAAAATCTGTAAAACATTTACAAAAATTGATTATCGAATAAAAAAATTATTTACATAAGGTTATATTCTTGGTTATAATATTAGTTTTTCAGAAAATACGACTTAATGTACAATGCAAACCTACACTAAACATCTTTTAAAGGCCTATTTACTCGAGTTAGTTTATACTTTCAGCTGCGGACACAAGCTTTAAGCCTCGACCTTTTTTACAAATGTCTTTTGTCAAACTGAAAGAGCATTTATTTTCACATCACATGAATCAACAAAGAAGACAATTTGTAGTAACATGTTGTTATCTCTTATTTATAACTAGCATATAGCCCGTCATATGACGGGATCAGTAACATTTTTAATTTTCCAGAATTGTAAAGTACCCTATGAGGCAAGTAAAAAAATGGTTTGTTTTTGCCTGAGAATTATTTTGTAACAAAATATTACCCTAAGAAAATTATTTACGTAATATCTTAGTTTAGTGATAAAAACGTATGGAAATAATGCAGAAGATATTTAAATAATCTAAAATAAATGATTAAATGAGATGGTTTAAAGGAATGACGTCATAATGCTATTTATCACAGCCATCTATATAGAAGGCCTGCTCGCTTAAAAACATGGCGGCGGTCGAAGGCGGTTTCCCTCCTATAATCCTCAAGTAAATTGTGTTATGCCTTTTATTATCCAGCAAAATATTTTTTCAAAAAATAAACTAAGGATATTCAATTATTTCACTAACTTGAATATTGATTAGTAGAAAATTATTTTGCTATAGATTTTATTTGTGTGTCAATTTATATTTAAATTTTAGTTACCAAAATCACTTCATACACTACACGAGAACAGATACGATACATAGATAAAATTTTAAGCAAAGAAATTACATTTGCAAAAAATTACACAACTGGCATCTTTTTTTTTTCTTTTTACTTACCTTTTATTAAATGGTCCCATGGAAATAAAATGTCTTAACCTTTATTCATAAAATATGATCCTTTACGGATCACATTAAAATTAAAATAAATAAAATCCTTAAGGATTATATTAAAGGCAATGTTAAAAAAACACTGCCTTGGTATAAAATCATAGAACAATTTATCACTGACAAATTTCCCAAATTCATGCAAAAATATGCTGAGAAAAAATTTTTACAGTTTTATTTATTTATAACATCTGATACTGATTTGTACTAGATAAACAATGAGACATAATTCAATAGTATACAGAAAAAAAAATGTAAAAATGTTGGTACAAGAAATATTTAAGAATTTTTTTTTTTATTTTTCTCTTATTGGATTTTTTCCTTAACTTCTTCAATATATTTTTCAGCCACTTTTTTAGAGTAGTTATTCAGAAATATTTTATAAGTAGTTAAAATTATATTTTTGAAGTGAAGTAAACAATCATGCAAACATAATTTAGAAGACCTATTTATATAATCTATTACATTTTTAAGATATGGTTAAGTGACTGAGTTGATTATCATTTGCTATAAAATTACTGTTATATTTTAATAAAACATTTGTAAATATCTGAATACATAAATGTAACTAAGTGTAAATACAGTTTTTTAAGTTCCTCTACCTAAAGCATCTATTAATTAAAATTTATTTATATAATTTTAACAGTTTGAAAATTTTATTTAGATGGGATTTTTCTACTTTTGGCTGTTAGACATAGCTATTCAAAAACTTTAAGCATGTTTATTTAATTACTTTTCTACAGGTTATATGAGAATTTACCAGTTATAAAATAGTACAGCATTGAATAAAGGTTATATTTTTATAATAAAAATGTGTAAAAACATTGCTTCTGTCGATTACTTTAGATTAATTTTTTTCTTACATTTATAAATTTTCTTTTGGTAGTTTAATTTTTATTACATATATGTCTTTTTTACGCTTCGACATTCAAAATTTTAAATTGTAGAAAGTTAATATGAAAATCTGAAAAAAAGAGCTCAGGACGTAAAAAATATGAAGTTGATAAATCAGAAACAATTTAAAGTGCAGATAACATTGATTCTACATAGAAATTTCCCAGTTGCTATTGTAGTATGGGAAAGAAGTTGTACATCAACTTTTATTAATAAAGCCCCTTAAAAACACATTAAAAGATCAATGAAGTAAGGATACATTAATCTTTTATTGTGGTAATAATAAATAGTTTTCCTTTAGGATAAAACAGAAATTGTAACTTGTGAGTTATCAACAATAGCCAAGTTGCAATACACAACAAAAACGAAACTTTAACATAACTTAGAATACATTTAACTTACGGATATTAAATGTTGTATTATATAAACTCCTTATTGAGATCTAACAATACAATGAAACTTATTTTTAAAACGACAGTTATAATATACAATATGATACAAAGCACACACTAATAACAAAACATTTGAACCATTCTAAAGTGTCGAACTTAAGAATTACCATCATTCGTATGATATGCTTAATTAGAAAACAGCTCATAAAATAATAGAAGAAACAGTAGCAAAATTGCTACTTACCTTACATATAAAAGCAAGCATTATTTTATTTCCATAAATTTCTTTGTTTTTTTCAAAAGAAGTGATACGCAAGCAATCAACAAGCATCAACAGAATTTAATAGAATGCCGCCTTTTAGAGATCACGTGACCGGTTTTCGGAAAATCAGCGAGCAGGCCTTGTGTTTAGATGGCTGTGTATTTATTCTGTGATAAATTGATCAATTTAATCGCCTGCTCTTAAAAAGGGGCGTGATATAATAATGGCAAATACGTTAATTTAATAAAATAAAAATAATAATTATAAAAATTTGAAAAATGGTAAAAATTTATTTTAAAATAATAAAGCTTTAAAAATGTTTTAATGATAAAACTTTAAAAATAATGTTTTATTATTTTTATGAATTATATACTTTAGGAATAAGAATTTCAAAAGAAAAAGCAGGAATTATTAAATTAATTAGACATTTAGAAAACTCGGCTACTTCGGGGACAGAACCATCAACCCGAGAAGTACGACGATCAAATGGGCAGATCCCATGTGCTAGCTTACACGTGATGAAGGAATGGTTAGAATATATAAGGCTACAGTCCAGAAATTTAAATATTGCACTCTGCCCTCGCCATCTTATCAATAATGAATTAGTATAGAATAAGAGGGAGAATAAGGCCTGAAATAATAGCATTAAACGCTGGAAAAGGGGAGGATGAAGTGGATTTCGAACTCGCTTTGAATTTTGCTAACACTAACTCATAAAAATCCAATATGGATGCCTGTATCCATTCCAGGTACAACCGCTTCATAAATTCGCGGACAGACGGACAGATAACTTAGGCTATTATTATATAGGGAATTTTGTGAAGAAGCCCCAAATGCAAAATTTCTATGATGCTAAGGCCAAATATCTCAGAGGAGAAACATGGAGGACCGAGAAATAAACGGTAATGAAATTTTGGCATTTAATTTGAATTAATCTTTGGCAACGGTCCATAGAACAAGTCGTTGATAAGTCGTCAGTTTATATTGCTCGAAGAAGTGAAAACACAAAAATAATATTTTGTCTTCGTCTCATTTTTATCTCTTTACTTATAATTTTTAATATCACTCTGCATATGAAGATGGAAAACGGGTCGAAAAGATTAATGTTGGATTACTGTCACAGTATTTTTAAGCAGGCAATGTATACATCTGAAGAACGTTCTCACCAATTACCACTGTAGAAATTTATCAAATGAGTTCAGTTTGAACAAATCTGTAAAATAAATCTACAAAACTGGATTATCGAATAAAAAAAATTACTTATATGTGTTATATTCGTGGGTCTAACACTCGTCTTTTAGAAGAAAGACTAAATGTACAATATAAACATACCTTAAACATCTTTTAAAGGCCTATATACCCGAGTAAGTCACACCTTCAGCTGCGGACACAAGCTGGTACAATTGTGTGCAGGGCTTCGAGCCCCGACCTTTTTATACGACTGCCCACTGTCAAACGCAAGCGCATTTTTTTCACATCACATGAGTCAATAAAGAAGACAATTTGTAGTAAGATGTTGTTATCTCTTATTTAAAATTTTTTGATGAAGCCCCAAATGAAAAATTCCTACATAATGCTGAGGACAGATATTTCGCAGAAGAAACATGGAGGACCGAGAAGTAGACTGTAATGAATTTTTGGCTTCTAATTTGAATTAATTTTTGACAACAGTCCGTAGAATAAGTCGTTGATAAGTCGTCAACATATATTGCTCGAAGAAGTGAAGACATAAAGATAACATTTTGTCTTCGTCTCATTTTTATCTCTTTACTTATAATTTATAATGAATATGAAGATGGAAAACGCGACCAGCAGGGACGAAAAGATTAATGTTGGATTACTGTCACAGTATTTTTAAGCAGGCAATGTATACATCTGAAGAACGTTCTCACCAATTACCACTGTAGAAATTTATCAAATGAGTTCAGTTTGAACAAATCTGTAAAATAAATCTACAAAACTGGATTATCGAATAAAAAAAATTACTTATATGTGTTATATTCGTGGGTCTAACACTCGTCTTTTAGAAGAAAGACTAAATGTACAATATAAACATACCTTAAACATCTTTTAAAGGCCTATATACCCGAGTAAGTCACACCTTCAGCTGCGGACACAAGCTGGTACAATTGTGTGCAGGGCTTCGAGCCCCGACCTTTTTATACGACTGCCCACTGTCAAACGGAAGCGCATTTTTTTCACGTCACGTGAGTCAACAAGGAAGACAATTTGGAGTAATATGGTGTCATCCCGTACTTAAAATTGCGTGAAGAAGCCCCAAATGCAAAATTCCTACGTGATGCTGAGGGCAAATAGCTCGAAGAGAGACGTGGAGAGACCGAGAGATAGACGACACAGATTTTGTCATTCTAAAAGTGCGGACGGAATAGTGGTGGGGATTTTTCCGGGGTTTCGGGCAATGTCACATGATGAATGGGACAACAAAATGAAAGATTCGCAGTTGAACTAAATACACTTTATCTCACACGAGAAGAATTTGTGACAAAAGGAATAAAATTTTATAACCGACTTGTTAAAGAAGTGTTTATTAAACCACTGTTTCAGTGTTTGTAGGAAAAAATTATAAACCTGTGATTTTATCTTTCCATTTTAACTCTCTGACTTATCTAAAGGTTATATGAATCTCCTAGTTTATGGAATGAAATAATTTAAAATAAATTTTCCAAAAAATTATTACCTTCAATGTCATCTCTTATATCTTATCTGGTGTTTAATTTGAAATAGTTAATGGTAATAGTTCAGATAGTAGCACAAGATTAAAACGTTGATGTCTAATATTTTTTGAAGAAGTGAATATACAGAAACAAAAAGTTTTCTTTCCACTTGATTTTTCTCTTATTATTATTAATAACTAGCATATATCCCGTCATATGAAGGATGGGTAAAATTTTTAATTTTCCAGAATTGTAAAGTATCTTATGAGGCAGGTAAAAAATTGTTTGTTTTTTGGCTGAGAATTATCTGGTGCACGCTCAATAATTTGTGTATCTTTACTGACCGCATGTTATTTGCCAACTTTAATTTATCTTGCCATATTACGTAATAGGATGAACAGCAGAGGTTTTAATATTGACAGTGATTATTTGGTGGTATATATGAATAATGTCCAAAATTGAGCGAATCGACTGCAAACCGTGTGGTTATGTATAAAAAACAAACACAAACGAACAAACTTCTTAATTTTCAAAGATATATAACTTAAACGCTAGATATTTATTAGTCCGTGAAATAGACTCCTAGATTTTTATGAAAAGAATTTGTTGTTAATATCGGTGATAAAATTTTCATTGCAACAAAAAATAATCGATGATTAAATTTAAAATTATCCCATATGTACCTAATCTATTATTTAATACAAATATAAAAGAAAATTATTTAAGTAATATCTAAGTTCAGTGATAAAACGTATGAAAATAATGCCGACGATATTTAAATAATTTAAAATAAGAAATGATTAAAGGAGATGGTTAAAGGAATGACGTCATAATGTTAGAAAAAAATGTTACTTTAACCTATTTATTATGTGATAAATCGATAAACTTAATATTCTGCTCTTAACCAGGGACAACAGAGAGAGAAATAATGGCATTAAACACTCGAAAAAGGGGGAAGGGGTGGATTTCGAACGTTTTCGAACTCGCTTTGAATTTTGCTAACCCTAAATAATCAAAAATACAATATGGATGCCTCTATCCATTCCAGGTACAACCGCTTCATAAATTCGCGGGCAGACAGACAGATAGACAGACAACTTAAGCTATTATTATATAGGAGATTGTAGGCTTTTCGAGGGAAGGGGTGGCTCCAAATAGATATGTTACGGGTTTGCCATTATATGTCATGCCAACTCAATTTCATTAGTCTAATGCAAATTCCATATCTATTAACATCAGAACTACAGGGCTTATCTCAGGGAGTTTTGTTGTTAATTCTTCCTGTGAGACTAGCATATAGCCCGTCATGTGACGGGATCAGTAAAATTTTTAATTTTTCAGAATTGTAAAGAACCCTATAAGGCAAATAAAAAAAATGGTTTGTTTTTTTGGCGGAGAATTACTTTTCAACAAAAATAGGCAATTAAAATTATCACATATGTACCTAATCTATTATTTAAGTCAAGTATAAAAGAAAATTATTTACGTCATATTTAAGTATAGTGATAAAACGTATGAAAATAATGCAGACAATATTTAAATAATTTAAAATAAGAAATGATTAAAGGAATAATGTCATAAGGCTAGCAAAAAATTGTTATTTTTACCTATTTATTGTTTGATATATTGATAAATTTAATAGCTTGCTCTTAAAATGGGGCTGATATAATGGCATTAAATGCTCGAAAAGGGGACGGGGTGGATTTAAAATGTTTTAAAGAGGACAATATTTTTTGCTGTGATACGAAACCTATTTATACCAATTTACTTCAAAATCAGATCTATATTTTACGAAAAGATAAACTTTACTCGCTTTGAATTTGGCAAACCCTAACTCATCAAAAATCCAATATGGATGGTGTATCCATTCCAGGTCCAACCGCTTCATAACTTCGAAGACAGACGGACAGATAACTTAGGCTATTATTACATTACGAGAAGAAAGTTTAAGGATACACAACATGAAATGTTTATATGGCCAGGGACATCCGTAAAGCAATACGTGAATTTAACAAAATAAAAATTATAAAAAGTTGAAAAAATAGTAAAATTTATTTTAAAAATAATAAAACATCTTTTAAAATAATAAAACAACTTTCATAATAAGAATTTAAAAGAAAAGGCAGAAAATATTAAATTTATTAGACATTAAAAAAAAATTGACTGCGTTGGGGATAGAACCGTCACCCCCAAACGTACAACGATCAAAAGGGCGGACATTCTACCAAACGCACAATGCCTGCACGTTGGAGCCAACTAATTAGAGTATATAAAGGTTCAAGTAGAAACAGTCCATAAATTTAAATATTACTCTCCGCCTTTGCCATCCTATCAAGAATGAATTTTGTATAGAATAAGAGGAAGGATAAGGCTTGAAATAAAAGCATTAAACCCTCGAAAAGGGAGGATGGAGTGAATTTCGAACTCGCTTTTGATTTTGCTAACCCTAACTCATGAAAAATCCAATATGGATGTATATATCCATTCCAGGTACAACCGCTTCAGAAATTCGCGGACAGACAACTTAGGCTATTATTATATAGGGGATAATATTTACGGCGACAGTGGATCTTTAGAGCAAATTTTTTTTCTTTTAAATGAATTTCTTTGAAGATCGACTATGTTATTAGTACTACTGATATATAAATATTTTTAAAATTTGAATTCAAAATATTAATTAGTTTTGGAGTTATTAATTGTTTCATAATTAGCTTAACTGAAAATGCTTTATGGGCATCAATTTTGCATAAAATATTATAAAAAAAATTTTAAGTAATCCGTATAGACTTTACAAAAAATGTAGTTTTGTCCGTAAGCATTCATAGAAAATATAAAGATAATTAATATAAAGAGAAAAAAATAATTATGGTGGTGATACCCATATTTTGCAGAATAAACAGCTATAGCGGTTAATTAAGATGCATAACTAACATATTATATGCTTCGAAACATACCCATTTCAACTAGACTTTATTTTATAAACTCTAACGTAAATAGTAATGGAATTTCAGAGACAATGATCTATTTTCAATGCGCCTGGAGTAGTTTAAACATTTGTAAAACACGAAAGTTTTACTTTTGAGTGAACGGCATTTGAAGTTATTATTGCTCTACCCATAAGTAATGATAAGCTTATTATACCCATAAGTAATGATAAAATGATGGGAATGAAAAAATTCTTTTTGCTCCGTATTCCTAATGATATATTCTTTCACTATTCACTAAAATCGAAAGTTCGAATTTTCGGTCGATTTTAGCCAATTTGAAAGTCTACCATCGCCTTAACCCTTTAACGGACAGTGGTCTCGGAGCGAAACCACCTGTTAATTTTTTTCTCTGCTTTTGAAAGACATAAGCCCCGTTCACATGTGCCAAAAGCAGCGTAGAATGCAAGGTAGATACGCAAATTGTACTCCCCTTTCAAGAATTATCCCTAGCTAGGGAAAAAATTGAGGGGTAGAAATTTAGGGTAATAGCAGAGTTTATTTTTTCCCATCTTTTGTATACAGATATTGTCGTCCCGATCATCACGTGACTTCTAGCGACGATAAATGATAGAAATAATTGACATGTAAAGGGTTTCTCCGACCCTCCAAGCAAAATCCCTTTACCCGGGTAAAAAGAAGGGTACAGGACTAATGTAAACGGGGCTATAGGATGGACTTTTAGTTCTCTATAGCCCCGACATGTGCCAGTCATGTACTTCTTTTTACCCGGGTAAATTGCTTGGAGGATAACCCGTTTACATGGTCAATTATTTTACCCTCCATTTCGCCGGGATCGTCGCTAGAAGTCACGTGATCATACGGGACGGCAATCATCTGTAAGCGCAAAGGATGATGGGAAAGGAGATTAAACTCTGCTATTTATAGAATGTTTTTTCTACCCCTCAATTTTTCCCTAGCTATAATTCTTGAAAGGGGAGTACAATTCGCGTATCTACCCTGCATCCTACGCTGTTTACACATGTAAACCGTTATGTTATGCCATTTAACTCACAACAGAGAGTATACAGAGCTCTATATTCCTTTTAAATATAAGTGGTTAAACTATTAACTGAAAAGTCAGTAATATGATTTTTCACTTATAAACCCAAATAAAATGTCTATCCAAACAACACTTATAAATTGTTTATGTTTGGTACAGTCTATTTTCAAACGAATAAGACCAAGACCTACAGCTTAAGGCCGATTCCGAATTGCTACGAACATTTACCTGCAGTGGGATTTTAACCATGAATTTTACCTGAAAGCAGTAAGTATTTTATGGCCATCGTTCGACTGCAAATTGTTAGTTTTTCTTTATATATCCTTTTATATAACAATCATGTTCCCGCAGCATAATTTAAATTTAAATTGTATTTTTACTCCGTACAGATATTTTCATTTCACCCGCTTCCAATTCTATCAAAAAATGTAAAAAAAAAAAAAAACCTATGCAATTACATTTATTAAGTTCATAGATACCATTTATAAAATAATTTCATTAATAATTTCATAGGGTTAACAAAGTTAGAGTTGAGAATATAACTGCTCCACCAATCCAATTTTGTGTTCTGGAATTTTCAGATACAGTTTGCTTACAAAAGTAAATCATCCGGTGAGCTAAAAGAGATAAATCAACGAAAGAGAAAATTTGCTTTTTTTTTTTCTCTCGAAAGTTTAAAGATATCAACTTCCTTTTGTTTAATAAGGGAGTGAAAATCACGTATTTAGATCTAGTTCCGATGAATGAAGAGTGTTTCACACTGTGAAATGAAAGCGCAGCAGATTAAAGTATTCATAACTAATTTAGCTAATATTTTCTGTGTGAAATAAGTCAATAACTTTTCATTTAGTTCGAAAAGCAAGTAAGTATCTATAATATTTAAGGGGAAGTGAACTATCGAAACTGATTTATTTTGTTTTTAATCAAATTTATAGAAAATGGGAAACTTTCAGGTATTCCAAAGAAATTTTTTAATAATTTTGCTAAATTTTTTTGTGAAAAGTCAATAACTTTTCATTTAGTTCGAAACGCAAAAAAAGTATCTATAATATTTAAGGGGGAAGGGAACTATAGAAACTGATTTATTTTGTTTTTAATCAAATTTATTGAAAATGGGAAACTTTCAGGTATCCCAAAGAAATATTTTAATAATTTTGCTAATTTGTTTTTGGGAAATAAGTCAATAACTTTTCATTTAGCTGGAAAAGCAAGTAAGTATCTATAATATTTAATGGGGGAAGGGAACTATCGAAATTGATTTATTTTGTTTCTAATAAAATTTCTTGAAAATGGGAAACTTTCAGGTATCGCAAAAAAAATTTTTAATAATTTTGCTATTTTTTTTTGTGAAATAAGTCAATAACTTTTCATTTAATTCGAAAAGTAAGTATCTATAATATTTAAGGGGGAAGGGAACTATCGAAACTGATTTATTTTGTTTTTAATCAAATTTCTTGAAAATGGGACAATTTCAGGTATCTCAAAGAAATTTTTAATAATTTTGCTAATATTTTTTGTGAAATAAGTCAACAACTTTTCATTTAGTTCGAAGGCAAGTAAGTATCTATAATATTTAAGGGGGAAGGGAACTATCGAAACTGATTTATATTGTTTTTAATCAAATTTCTTGAAAATGGGTACCTTTCAGGTATCCCAAAGAAAAATTTTTAATAATTTTGCTAATTTGTTTTTGTGAAATAAGTCAACAACTTTTCATTTAATTCGAAAAGCAAGTATCTATAATATTTAAATGGGAAGGGAACTATCGAAACTGATTTATATTGTTTTTAATCAAATTTCTTGAAAATGGGTTCCCTTTCAGGTATCCCAAAGAAAATTTTTAATAATTTTGCTAATTTGTTTTTGTGAAATAAGTCAACAACTTTTCATTTAATTCGGAAAGCAAGTATCTATAATATTTAAGGGGGAAGGGAACTACCGAAACTGATTAATTTTGTTTTTAATCAAATTTCTTGAAAATGGGAACCTTTCATGTATGCCAAAGAGATTTTTTAATAATTTTGCTAATTTGTTTTTGTGAAATAAATCAATACTTTTCATTTAGCTCGAAAAGCAAGTATCTATAATATTTAAGAGGGAAGGGAACTAGCGAAACTGATTTATTTTGTTTTTAATCAAATTTCTTGAAAATGGGTTCCCTTTCAGGTATCCCAAAGAAAATTTTTAATAATTTTGCTAATTTGTTTTTGTGAAATAAGTCAACAACTTTTCGTTTAATTCGAAAAGCAAGTATCTATAATATTTAAATGGGAAGGAAACTATCGAAACTGATTTATTTTGTTTCTAATAAAATTTCTTGAAAATGGGAAACTTTCAGGTATCGCAAAGAATTTTTTTAATAATTTTGCTAATTTGTTTTTGTGAAATAAGTCAACAACTTTTCATTTAATTCGAAAAGCAAGTATCTATAATATTTAAGGGGGAAGGGAACTAGCGAAACTGATTTATTTTGTTTTTAATCAAATTTCTTGAAAATGGGAACCTTTCATGTATGCCAAATAGATTTTTTAATAATTTTGCTAATTTGTTTTTGTGAAAAGTCAATAACTTTTCATTTAATTCGAAAAGCAAGTATCTATAATATTTAAATGGGAAGGGAACTATCGAAACTGATTTATTTTGTTTTTAATCAAATTTCTTGAAAATGGGAACCTTTCATGTATGCCAAAGAGATTTTTTAATAATTTTGCTAATTTGTTTTTGTGAAATAAATCAATACTTTTCATTTAATTCGAAAACCAAGTATCTAAAACATTTAAGAGGGAAGGGAACTATGGAAACTGATTTATTTTGTTTTTAATCAAATTTCTTGAAAATGGGAACCTTTCAGGTATCCCAAAGAAATATTTTAATAATTTTGCTAATTTGTTTTTGTGAAATAAGTCAATAACTCTTCCTTTAATTCGGAAAGCAAGTATCTATAATATTTAAATGGGAAGGGAACTATCGAAACTGATTTATATTGTTTTTAATCAAATTTCTTGAAAATGGGTTCCTTTCAGGTATCCCAAAGAAAATTTTTAATAATTTTGCTAATTTGTTTTTGTGAAATAAGTCAACAACTTTTCATTTAATTCGAAAAGCAAGTATCTATAATATTTAAATGGGAAGGGAACTATCGAAACTGATTTATATTGTTTTTAATCAAATTTCTTGAAAATGGGTACCTTTCAGGTATCCCAAAGAAAATTTTTAATAATTTTGCTAATTTGTTTTTGTCAAATAAATCAATAACTTTTCATTTAATTCGAAAAGCAAGTATCTATAATATTTAAGGGGGAAGGGAACTAGCGAAACTGATTTATTTTGTTTTTAATCAAATTTCTTGAAAATGGGAACCTTTCAGGTATGCCAAAGAGATTTTTTAATAATTTTGCTAATTTGTTTTTGTGAAATAAGTCAATACTTTTCATTTAGCTCGAAAAGCAAGTAAGTATCTATAATATTTAAGAGGGAAGGGAACTATGGAAACTGATTTATTTTGTTTCTAATAAAATTTCTTGAAAATGGGAACCTTTCAGGTATCCCAAAGAATTTTTTTAATAATTTTGCTAATTTGTTTTTGTGAAATAAGTCAACAACTTTTCATTTAATTCGAAAAGCAAGTATCTATAATATTTAAATGGGAAGGGAACTATCGAAACTGATTTATATTGTTTTTAATCAAATTTCTTGAAAATGGGTACATTTCAGGTATCCCAAAAAAAATTTTTAATAATTTTGCTATTTTTTTTGTGAAATAAGTTATTTTATTTAATTCGAAAACAAGTAAGTATCTCTAATATTTAAGGGTGAAGGAAACTATCGAAAATGATTTATTTTGTTTTTAATCAAATTTCTTGAAAATGGGACAATTTCAGGTATCTCAAAGAAATTTTTAATAATTTTGCTAATATTTTTTGTGAAATAAGTCAACAACTTTTCATTTAGTTCGAAAAGCAAGTATCTCTAATATTTAAGGGTGAAGGAAACTATCGAAAATGATTTATTTTGTTTTTAATCAAATTTCTTGAAAATGGGACAATTTCAGGTATCTCAAAGAAATTTTTAATAATTTTGCTAATATTTTTTGTGAAATAAGTCAACAACTTTTCATTTAGTTCGAAGGCAAGTAAGTATCTATAATATTTAAGGGGGAAGGGAACTATCGAAACTGATTTATTTTGTTTTTAATCAAATTTCTTGAAAATGGGAACCTTTCATGTATGCCAAAGAGATTTTTTAATAATTTTGCTAATTTGTTTTTGTGAAATAAATCAATACTTTTCATTTAGCTCGAAAAGCAAGTATCTAAAACATTTAAGAGGGAAGGGAACTATGGAAACTGATTTATTTTGTTTTTAATCAAATTCCTTGAAAATGGGAACCTTTCAGGTATCCCAAAGAAATATTTTAATAATTTTGCTAATTTGTTTTTGGGAAATAAGTCAACAAACTTTTCATTTAATTCGAAAACCAAGTATCTATAATATTTAAGGGGGAAGGGAACTAGCGAAACTGATTTATTTTGTTTTTAATCAAATTTCTTGAAAATGGGAACCTTTCATGTATGCCAAAGAGATTTTTTAATAATTTTGCTAATTTGTTTTTGTGAAATAAATCAATACTTTTCATTTAGCTCGAAAAGCAAGTAAGTATCTAAAACATTTAAGAGGGAAGGGAACTATGGAAACTGATTTATTTTGTTTTTAATCAAATTTCTTGAAAATGGGACAATTTCAGGTATCTCAAAGAAATTTTTAATAATTTTGCTAATATTTTTTGTGAAATAAGTCAACAACTTTTCATTTAGTTCGAAGGCAAGTAAGTATCTATAATATTTAAGGGGGAAGGGAACTATCGAAACTGATTTATTTTGTTTCTAATAAAATTTCTTGAAAATGGGAAACTTTCAGGTATCCCCAAAAAAATTTTTAATAATTTTGCTAATTTGTTTTTGTGAAATAAATCAATACTTTTCATTTAGCTCGAAAAGCAAGTAAGTATCTAAAACATTTAAGAGGGAAGGGAACTATGGAAACTGATTTATTTTGTTTTTAATCAAATTCCTTGAAAATGGGAACCTTTCAGGTATCCCAAAGAAATATTTTAATAATTTTGCTAATTTGTTTTTGGGAAATAAGTCAATAACTTTTCATTTAGCTGGAAAAGCAAGTAAGTATCTATAATATTTAAGGGGGAAGGGAACTAGCGAAACTGATTTATTTTGTTTTTAATCAAATTTCTTGAAAATGGGAACCTTTCATGTATGCCAAAGAGATTTTTTAATAATTTTGCTAATTTGTTTTTGTGAAATAAATCAATACTTTTCATTTAGCTCGAAAAGCAAGTATCTAAAACATTTAAGAGGGAAGGGAACTATCTAAACTGATTTATATTGTTTTTAATCAAATTTCTTGAAAATGGGTACCTTTCAGGTATCCCAAAAAAAATTTTTAATAATTTTGCTAATATTTTTTGTGAAATAAGTCAACAACTTTTCATTTAGTTCGAAGGCAAGTAAGTATCTATAATATTTAAGGGGGAAGGGAACTATCGATACTGATTTATTTTGTTCTTTAATCAAATTTCTTGAAAATGGGTACCTTTCAGGTATCCCAAAAAAAATTTTTAATAATTTTGCTAATATTTTTTGTGAAATAAGTCAACAACTTTTCATTTAGTTCGAAGGCAAGTAAGTATCTATAATATTTAAGGGGGAAGGGAACTAGCGAAACTGATTTATTTTGTTTTTAATCAAATTTCTTGAAAATGGGAACCTTTCATGTATGCCAAAGAGATTTTTTAATAATTTTGCTAATTTGTTTTTGTGAAATAAATCAATACTTTTCATTTAGCTCGAAAAGCAAGTAAGTATCTAAAACATTTAAGAGGGAAGGGAACTATGGAAACTGATTTATTTTGTTTTTAATCAAATTCCTTGAAAATGGGAACCTTTCATGTATGCCAAAGAGATTTTTTAATAATTTTGCTAATTTGTTTTTGGGAAATAAGTCAATAACTTTTCATTTAGCTCGAAAAGCAAGTAAGTATCTATAATATTTAAGAGGGAAGGGAACTATGGAAACTGATTTATATTGTTTTTAATCAAATTTCTTGAAAATGGGTACCTTTCAGGTATCCCAAAAGAAATTTTTAATAATTTTGCTAATATTTTTTGTGAAATAAGTCAACAACTTTTCATTTAGTTCGAAAAGTAAGTATCTATAATATTTAAGGGGAAGGGAACTATCGAAACTGATTTATTTTGTTTTTAATCAAATTTATTGAAAATGGGAAACTTTCAGGTATTCCAAAGAAATTTTTTAATAATTTTGCTAATTTGTTTTTGTGAAATAAGTCAATAACTTTTCATTTAGCTGGAAAAGCAAGTATCTATAATATTTAATGGGGGAAGGGAACTATCTAAACTGATTTATATTGTTTTTAATCAAATTTCTTGAAAATGGGTACCTTTCAGGTATCCCAAAAAAAATTTTTAATAATTTTGCTAATTTGTTTTTGTGAAATAAATCAATACTTTTCATTTAGCTCGAAAAGCAAGTAAGTATCTAAAACATTTAAGAGGGAAGGGAACTATCGAAACTGATTTATTTTGTTTTTAATCAAATTTCTTGAAAATGGGACAATTTCAGGTATCTCAAAGAAATTTTTAATAATTTTGCTAATATTTTTTGTGAAATAAGTCAACAACTTTTCATTTAGTTCGAAAAGCAAGTATCTATAATATTTAAATGGGAAGGGAACTATCGAAACTGATTTATATTGTTTTTAATCAAATTTCTTGAAAATGGGTACCTTTCAGGTATCCCAAAAAAAAATTTTTAATAATTTTGCTAATTTGTTTTTGTGAAATAAGTCAACAACTTTTCATTTAATTCGAAAAGCAAGTATCTATAATATTTAAGGGGAAGTGAACTATCGAAACTGATTTATTTTGTTTTTAATCAAATTTATAGAAAATGGGAAACTTTCAGGTATTCCAAAGAAATTTTTTAATAATTTTTCTAAATTTTTTTGTGAAAAGTCAATAACTTTTCATTTAGTTCGAAAAGCAAGTAAGTATCTAAAACATTTAAGAGGGAAGGGAACTATGGAAACTGATTTATTTTGTTTTTAATCAAATTCCTTGAAAATGGGAACCTTTCAGGTATCCCAAAGAAATATTTTAATAATTTTGCTAATTTGTTTTTGGGAAATAAGTCAATAACTTTTCATTTAGCTGGAAAAGCAAGTAAGTATCTATAATATTTAATGGGGGAAGGGAACTATCGATACTGATTTATTTTGTTCTTTAATCAAATTTCTTGAAAATGGGACAGTTTCAGGTATCCCAGAGAAATTTTTTAACAATTTCGCTTTTTTTTGTGTGAAATAAGTCAATAACTTTTCATTTAGTTCGAAAAGCAAGTAAGTATCTATAATATTTAATGGGGGAAGGGAACTATCGAAATTGATTTATTTTGTTGAAAATGGAAACCTTTCAGGTATGACTTTTGTTTATAGTTAAAAAATCATTAGTTTTGGTTTGGTTTGGTTTGGAGAGCTACGGTCTACTTTTTGCAACACGATTGATTTATTAAAATACATGCATATCGTCTTCTAAACGGCTTACATCAAGTTTTATTTAATTTCGACAAATAGTTTGTATTTTAGAACAAATATGCTGGACAACTTAAGAATTGGGTTCCCCTTGGCAAATTTGGCGAAAATATTGGCGATATTTACTAAAACACTAAGGTAGTCCATCCAAACATTGTATTTCGTGCTTTATCTGGCGACTTTAATTGATGCACAGTGTGGCATCGTAATAGAATTATATACTCTTACTTAATTAAAGAAAACGACTTGAAAACCGGACATTTATATTTATGGGTAATTAATTCCTTAACAGTTTACAAACACAACAGCTCCAAATTATTAAAAATCAGCCATAGTGACCCATTAATGGTTTGTTATATCTAATTTTGTTAAGCATTGTGCACTTTTAATAAATAAGAAAAGAGTTACACAAGGAGAGTTGGATGCAAATACAAATTATAATATAGATACAGGTTCCTTGGACACAATGAGATCAGGAGCAAATGTTAGGCGACCATACTTAAACCATTATCGCGAAGTTGGCGGGAGAACCCAGTTCTTAAGCCCACATATGGAACTATCCTAAAATCTCAAATACAATTCTAGTGTAGCAAGATAGTGAATCATAATACCCCAAACCAAATCAAAACAAAAATACAATTATTTTTAAGTAAAATACCTCATAAAATATTACTTAAATTAATGATTTTAAAGCCAATATTTTTAAATGTCATTAAAGTTTTTATAATATTAAAAATTAGTGTAAACAAAATGACTTTCCAGTTTGATTTTGGGAAACTCGCATGGAAGATGATTTCATCTTGACATTTTCAGGCAAGTATAATCGTATTTTAGGTCTTGCTTACTAAAAATAAACTTTTAACAAATCTCAGGTAAACACCAAAGGATTTTCTTTCTTACCTATTAAGTTATATACTATTTTTTGCTTCAGTTTATTTAAACTTATTTTATTTGAATATGAGATACGATAAGCCAATCCTTTTATATAATGGACGGTTACAGAATTGTTAAAAATTTTACAATAATATTTTTTTATAATAATCAATAATTTTACATAAAAATTATACAATAATAATGCAACAAAGAGTAGGTTTCTATTCAAGGATGTCTAAATACAATAATGCGTATATATTAATTCAACAATGAGATTCTGACCTCTGGCGGCGACCAGAATCGTTTTGATTTTTGTATTATTGAGATGTTTCGTTATAGAGATTTCGGATTATAATAGGAAATGGAAGCGTACTACTAGCTATACAACAATAAACAAAATCCTAAATACAAAATTCGATCATTCCATGCGTAATAATTATTAAAAAATTAATGGAACTACTTTGATATACCCCCCAAATCGATAATTTGGCGACTTTTTTTCTCTCCAAGCAAAATACCTGTTTTTGGCACCTTTTTTTCTCGCCAAGATGTATTCTCACTAAATACAAATAATCAATACATAAAAAATACGGAATCATTAAATACAAAAAAAGAATACCTAAAAAATACAATAAATACATAAAAAATACAAATAAATGACACTGAATAACATATTATACGCAATTTACACAAAAATTGTAACAAATACAATTGAAAACACGTGTCGGCAATCTAATAAAAAGAATTATTTATACAGAAATTTTGAATTTCGCCCAATCTACCCCAGAAGCAATTTCAATAAATTTATTGAAACAATCAACATTAGCCGCTAAACATGATTTACGAAACATGTACATCGCAAGGTAAAATTTATAATCTGCCTTGCGATTAACTTTAATCAACTTTTCAACAACACTATATACAGTAGGCATATTGAAAGCTAAAAGATAAAAATAATTAATAGAAAAAAATATAATTAGAAAATACAATCAGATTTGCAACAAAATACAGCAAGTCAGAAATCCGCTTGATCAGTTCAGAAAGAAATGTGAATGAAATGGCGGTAAAACATACATGAAATCCAAAAATTGTTGCCACAAAACTTTAAAAAAAAAAACTCAAAAAATGGTACAAAATACAAGAAAATACTAAATTTGGCAATAGCAAAAACCTAAAAGATGAAAAAACCTAAATTGGCAACACCAAAATAAGAAACAGTAACCCTAAACAGTCCGTAGGCAGTGCCAGATTTGGTGCTTAATTTTTTAGGGGGTATATCAAAGTTGTACCAAATTATTAAAAGTTTAAATATATGTTACTACAAGAATAGTTCAAATAATTTCAGAAAGAATTAAATGAATTTCATTCTTTAAATGAATTTCATTCATTTACAGTTTCCTTGTACGTAGGTACAGACGTAGCTACTAAACAAGTCAAAAACACCCATGGAGCAATGATTACCAGTAGATCGAAAAAAAAATGAAAATTTAAAAGAACCTCATTAGTCTCCTAGCTAAAATAAAAAGCCGTAGCACACAAAATATAAGTAACTCATTCATTACAAATATGTCTGTAAATATATATAAAAAAGCAAAAAATATAAAACATTTATAAAAAAAAGTACAAAAAAAAAAGGAACGGCAGAATAACGTAAAGTTTTATCCAGACGGCTCCAAATATTTATTAGGAAACTGTCATTACCTCTTTTGTGCTCAGCATAGACATAAACAACCCCATCAAAAAACAAAGTAAATAGCCGATATTCCAAGAAATATTAAATTGTGGGTATAAATACTAATCATTAAATTGGTTGCAAGCCATTACGATGGTAAAATAAAGTTGGAAGTCAAGTCAGTTTGGGAAGGATTTGTTTAGATTGAAAGAGACTGAGATTATAAGGAGTTATAAG
>JAGEOH010000486.1:0-44217 GCA_032207245.1 Pardosa pseudoannulata
GATTTTTTGAAAAATAACAAAATGAAGTAGGTTTTGACGATGAGCCTATTAAAATGTATGTCTCTCCCGAAGACATGTCAGCTGAATCGTCATCGGGATCTGAGGCGGAGTCTCCGAACTCCGTCCCTTAGGTCACCTTTATTTATTCTTTTCTTTTTTATTCATAATGGCTCTCTTTTCATGGAATTGTCACGGCTTCAAAACCCACGTGTCTGACCTTAGAGACCTAGTCAATAAATTTCACCCAGCTTGTTTTGCACTCCAGGAAACTCTTCTGGATGAGTGCAAGGTCGCTAAAATTCGTCGTTTTTCCACCTACAGAAAAGATCATGTCAGTGATGGCAGGGCTTCCGGAGGAGTAGCCCTTTTTGTGTCCCATGATTACCCGTCCACTCAGATTACCCTTCAAACTGATCTCCAAGCAGTTGCAGTCAGAATCCACACCCATGCCCTTATTACAGTTTGCAGCATCTACTTACCCCCTAATAGCCGTATTTCACAGAACTCTCTGAATAATCTAATAAATGAGCTTCCCAAACCATTCATAATTATTGGTGACTTCAATGGCCATAGCACTCTGTGGGGCAACTCTGATCTTAACCGACGAGGTAAAAAAATCGAACAATTGCTTTCAGACCATAATCTCTGTTTATTCAATAGCGACCAGGCTACTTATTTCCATTTTCCCTCAAAAACTTATCATGCTCTTGATCTTGCAATCTGCTCTCCTCAACTTCTTCCTTTGTTTAATTTTTCTGTCGATTCGGATTTACACAATAGTGATCATTTCCCCATACTTTTAACTCCTGTTGACTCTACCTCTCCGTATTCCAAGATACCCCGCTATGTTATTGAGAAAGCAAACTGGGAAAACTTCCAGAATTCGGCTATAATCACAAAAGAAATGGTTGAGGTGGCTTCTATTGACGAGGTGGTTCAAAATATAACTAAAATAATTATTGCTGCTGCAGATAGCTCCATTCCTAAATCTTCTGGGCACCACCGCAGACAGACTAAACCCTGGTGGAATAATGACTGCCGTGCCGCTTATAAAAATCAGAGGAAGGCCTGGAGTATCTTTAAAAGGTACCCCACAACTGAAAATCTTACAGACTACAAAAAATATAGAGCTGTTTTCCGGTACACCTTACGAAAGAGTCAAAGAGAGTCGTGGATTAAATATATCAGTAGTATTTCTTCTACAGTCAGCAGTAAACAATTATGGGACAAAGTTAAACGTGTCTCCGGTCATTTCCCCAATAACCAAATCAGTGTTCTCCAATATAAAAATAATACAATATCTTCCGTAAAAGATATTGCAAATACAATAGCATCAGTCTTTAGTGATATTTGTTCAAGCAATAGTTACCAGTCTAATTTCAATAAAATCAAACTAGCTACAGAGAAAAAGCCTTTAAACTTCAAAACCAGAACTCAACTACCTTATAATAGCAATTTCACCCCATATGAATTAAATGAAGCTTTACGTAACACCCACAACTCAGCTACCGGCCCTGACAATATTTCTTATGTCATGCTTAAAAACCTGTCTCCAGATTCTCTAAATAACCTACTTCACTTCTACAATAGAATTTGGCAAGAACAAACCTTTCCGTCTTCCTGGAGAACGGCCACCATTATTCCCATCTTGAAACCTAATAAAGATCCTAATAATCCACTAAACTACCGCCCTATAGCTCTCACAAATTGCTTGTGCAAAATTTTAGAAAAAAATGGTTAATGCACGTTTGGTTTTTTATCTTGAAAGTAATCGCCTATTGTCTCTCTTTCAAAGCGGGTTTCGCCGTGGCAGATCCACTATTGATAATGTTGTTGATCTAGAAACCAAAATTCGCAACGCTTTTGTCAAAAGACATCACCTTGTTTCTATATTTATTGATATTGAAAAAGCCTATGACCGTACGTGGAGGTACGGCATATTGCATAACCTTTACAAATTTGACTTGAGGGGTAACCTGCCAATTTTTATCAAAAATTTTTTACACTTGCGAAAGTTTCATGTCCGGATTGGTAATGTTTATTCAGATTCTTTTATTCAGGAAGAGGGCGTGCCACAGGGTAGTGTCCTCAGTGTGACACTTTTTAATGTTGCCATTGATGGTATTTTAAAAGTAATCCCTTCTTGTGTAAAAGGAAATCTTTATGTTGACGACCTTCATATTTGCTGTGAAGGCTCGGATATGCGTTTCGTTGTCAGGCAACTCCAAGCTGCAGTCAACAAAATAATTAACTGGTCCAATGAGAAAGGTTTCACTATTTCAAACACTAAAACCTCTTGCGTTCACTTTACCAGAAAGCATGGGCTCCAACCAGATCCCGAAATTTACATCGGAGGGAATCTTATAAGTGTTTTGAGCGAAGTAAAATTCTTGGGCATAACGTTTGACCGTAAACTTTCGTTTTTACCGCATATTATGGACTTGCGAAAAAGATGTGAAAAGTCTTTAAATATTTTAAAAGTTCTTTCTAGTACTTCTTGGGGTGCAGATAGACAATCCCTTTTGAAGGTTTATCGTGCACTCATTCGCTCGAAGCTTGATTATGGTTGTGCAGTTTATGGTTCCGCTAGGAAATCCGTACTAGGAAAACTGAACTTCGTTCATCACTCTGCTCTACGCCTTTGCTCGGGAGCGTTTAGAACCTCCCCTGTTACAAGTTTGTACGTAGACTGCTACGATGAACCCCTTGATCTAAGACGAGAGCTTTTATCACTGTGTTATTTTTTTAAAATTTCATCCATTACACATCATCCTGTAAATAATCATAATTTTAATCACTATCTTATGCGTTTGTATTCAGCTAGGCCTTCTTGTATCCTCCCTTTTCATCAGAGGATAGAAAATACTTTGGGAAAAATTGGGTTTTTTAACTGTGATATTTTAAAAACTGACAACTTCAAATCTCCCTGGAATGTTTCCGATTTTACCTTTTTTAATCCTTTTAAAAATTTTGACAAAGGGTCTACCCCTGATAATATTTACTATCAAATTTTTAAAGACCATAGAGAATTGTACTCTACTTTTACACCCGTTTTTACTGACGGCTCTAAACAAGGCAATTTTGTGGGCTGCGCTTTTGTTATCGAGGATATTGTATATAGTTATAGATTGCATTCTGCACTCTCTATTTACACAGCAGAAATTTTAGCCATTTTTAAAGGTTTGGAAGAGTTATCGCATCGTCCGAAAGGCAATTTCATTTTTTACTGCGACTCAAAAAGCGTTTTGCAATCTCTTTCTTCTCCGAGGTACAATAGTCACCCGCTAATAATTGAGGTCCTCGATCTCATCGACAGCTTGAAATCTGCAGGTTTTTCCATTCTCTTCAGCTGGGTTCCGTCGCATGTAGGTATAAAAGGAAATGAGGATGCTGATAAAGCAGCAAAAACTGCTAGTGATTTTTGTAATATTCCTCTGCCTCTGTGTGACGTTAAAAAATACATAAAAAATCTCTTGTATAAGAAGTGGCAGAATTCTTGGAATGAAGAGACTAATAATAAATTGCATTTAATTAAACCAGACATTGAAAATTGGAGTAATTTGCCATCTAGAAGAGAGGATGTTATTCTTACTCGCCTAAGGATTGGTCATTCGCGTTTTACACATCGACACCTTTTACTCGGAGAATCTGCTCCAATTTGTGATCAATGTAATGTGGTCATCTCCGTAAAACATATCCTCATTGATTGTCCCCGGTTTACAAATCATCGTATTCATTATTTTAATTCGTCATCTATCAATATTAAAGATATTTTAAATAACTCACCTCATCCTAATCTCTTCCCGTTTTTAAAACACATTGGTTTTTACTGTCACATCTGAATTTTACATCTCATCGCTGTTTTTATACTTTGGGTTTTATGTATCTTTTCTACACTGGTTTTGTATTTCTAACATGTTTGTTTTTATCTTCTGTTAACACCCTTTATAGCCGTTCTGTATATTTCTTCGTAGTTTTAAGTTAACTATTTGTTTGGCGCAATATGTCCCATGAGGACTCAGCGCCATAAAACCCCATTCAACCAACCAACCAACCTCAGTCACATTTGTAATTCTTGTCAGTCTTCTGCTGAGATTTGCTTCAGTTTGTGGCCTTTTCTCATTAGCGCTCTTGGGTCGTGTTTTGTTTTATTCTTCCTGGGTTTGGGTACAATAAATCTCTGGTCGCAGTGCCCAGCTCTTGGGGGAATCTCCCAAGAGCTGTCCTAAAAGGTTCATTCAAAAACTATACCTATGATTTTTCTAGCTATACAATTATAATAAAACTTTTATCGCATATTCCACATATTTTCCTGCTATATCCTCAGTCATATTTGATTTGTGGTAGTGAAAATTCTTGAACCTTCGGAGCTGCAGGACATCCCTGTCAGTTGTCTGTTGAGATTTACCTCAGCTTGTGGCGTTTTCTCATAAGAGCTCTTGGGTTGTGTTTTGTTTTATTCTTCCTGGGTTTGGGTACAATAGACCTCTGGTCGCAGTGCCCTTCTCTTGGGGAATCCCCCAAGAGCTGCTCTAAAGTTTCATTCACTCAAAAACTATAGCTATGATTTTCTAATTGTACAATTATAATAAAACTTGCATCGCATATTCCACATATTTTTCTGCTGGATCCTCAGTCACATTGGAATTTGTGATAATGAAAATTCTTGAGCCTTCGCAGCTGCAGGATATTGTCAGTTGTCTGCTGAGATTTCCTTCAGCTTGTGGCTTTTTTTCATAGGTGCTCTTGGGTTGTGTTTTGTTTTATTCTTCCTGGGTTTGGGTACAATAGACCTCTGGTCGCAGTGCCCTTCTCTTGGGGAATCCCCCAAGAGCTGCTCTAAAGTTTCATTCACTCAAAAACTATAGCTATGATTTTCTAATTGTACAATTATAATAAAACTTGCATCGCATATTCCACATATTTTTCTGCTGGATCCTCAGTCACATTGGAATTTGTGATAATGAAAATTCTTGAGCCTTCGGAGCTGCAGGATATCAATGTCAGTTGTCTGCTGAGATTTACCTCAGCTTGTGGCCTTTTCTCATAGGCACTCTTGGGTTGTGTTTTGTTTTATTCTTCCTGGTTTTGGGTACAATAGACCTCTGGTCGCAGTGCCCTGCTCTTGGGGAATCCCCTAAAAGCTGCTCTAAAGTTTCATTCACTCATAAACTATAGCTATGATTTTCTAACTATACAATTATAATAAAACTTGCATCACATATTCCACATATTTTTCTGCTGGATCCTCAGTCACATTGAAATTTGTGATAATGAAAATTCTTGAGCCTTCGCAGCTGCAGGATATCAATGTCAGTTGTCTGCTGAGATTTACCTCAGCTTGTGGCTTTTTCTCATAGGTGCTCTTGGTTGTGTTTTGTTTTATTCTTCCTGGGTTTTGGGTACAATAGACCTCTGGTCGCAGTGCCCTTCTCTTGGGGAATCCCCCAAGAGCTGCTCTAAAGTTTCATTCACTCAAAAACTATAGCTATGATTTTCTAATTGTACAATTATAATAAAACTTGCATCGCATATTCCACATATTTTTTCTGCTGTATCCTCAGTCACATTGAAATTTGTGATAATGAAAATTCTTGAGCCTTCGCAGCTGCAGGATATCAATGTCAGTTGTCTGCTGAGATTTACCTCAGCTTGTGGCTTTTTCTCATAGGTGCTCTTGGGTTGTGTTTTGTTTTATTCTTCCTGGGTTTGGGTACAATAGACCTCTGGTCGCAGTGCCCTGCTCTTTGGGAATCCCCCAAGAGCTGCCCTAAAGTTTCATTCATTCAAAAAACTATAGCTATGATTTTCTAACTATACAATTATAATAAAACTTGCATCACATATTCCACATATTTTTCTGCTGGATCCTCAGTCACATTGAAATTTGTGATAATGAAAATTCTTGAGCCTTCGCAGCTGCAGGATATCAATGTCAGTTGTCTGCTGAGATTTACCTCAGCTTGTGGCTTTTTCTCATAGGTGCTCTTGGGTTGTGTTTTGTTTTATTCTTCCAGGGTTTGAGTACAATAGACCTCTGGTCGCAGTGCCCTACTCTGCTCTGAAGGCCCATTCATTTATTCAAAAATTATAGCTACGATTTTCTAACTATACAATTATAATAAAACTTGCCTCGCATATTCCACATATTTTCTGCTGAATACTCAGTCACATTGGAATTTGTGGTAGTGAAAATCTGAGATTTGCTTCAGCTTGTGGCCTCTTCTCATAGGTGCTCTTGGGTTGTGTTTTGTCTTATTCTTCCTGGGTTTGGTTACAATTGAACTCTGGTTGCAGTGCCCTGCTCTTGGGGAATCCCTCAAGAGCTGCCCTAAAGGTTCATTCATTCAAAAACTATAGCTATGATTTTCTAATTATACAATCATAATAAAACTTGCACCACATATTCCACATATTTTCTGCTGGATCCTCAGTCATTGGAACAGTCACATTGGAATTTGTGGTAAGTGAAAATTCTTGAGCCTTCGCAGCTACAGGACATCCCTGTCAGTTGTCTGCTTGAGATTTGCTTCAGCTTGTGACCTTTTTTCATAGGTGCTCTTGGGTCGTGTTTTGTTTTATTCTTCCTGGGTTTGGGTACAATAGACCTCTGGTCGCAGTGCCCTGCTTTGGGGAATCCCCCAAGAGCTGATCTAAAGGCTTATTCATTCATTCAATAATTATAGCATGTTGGCATGATTTAAATCAGTTGATTTTTTTTGAAAAATCATTGATTTAAAATAATTTTTTTTTCACTTCTTTTAAATCTATATTCCAAAGACAGGAAATTTGGAATCAATCAGCACAGTAATAACAATAAGTAAATAAGTTAAATAGATAGCATGTGCTTTTCAAGAATTGAGAAATTATTATCAGAAAGTATGTAGTAGTAGTACAATGATTATGACTGGTGGAATTCATTTTATGTAATGGGAGGTAAAGAGAGTATTACAGAATTTGATCCAGTTTGTCTATCAAATACGACAGCCGTGGCTTCATCTCCTAGAATAGAAAGACAGTTTTCTTCTTTTGGTATTGTTCGTTCTAGCCTTCGTAACAATTGAGTGGGTAAAGCATCGACTAGTGTTTTTTATTAAAACAGTTATCTACAATTCGTTGCTTAAAAAAATATTGAAATAATTGTTTTTTTTTTTTTTAAATAAAATTTTGATAAATGAATATTTAACTTCTTTAAAATTTACATCTTATTTAGTTTGCACTATCCAATTACAAAATAATAGAATGTATTTAGATTAAAATTTTATAAATTTTCAGTAATCAGTGTGTAGAATATACAAGATAGATAAGTTGTTACTTAAAACAAACTATTCCATATATATTGCATAAAAGTCACAACATTTTTTGTTTTCTCATGATTTTTTACCATCCCTGGTCATGTTTTGTTTTATTCTTCCTGGATTTGGGTACAATAGACCTGGTCGCAGTGCCCTGTTTTGGGGAATCCCCCAAGTGCTTCCTAAACGTTCATTCATTCAATACTATAGCTATGATTCTCTAACTATACAGTTATAAAAACTTGCATTGCATATTCCACATATTTCTTGCTGGATCCTCAGTCACATTGGAATTTGTGGTAGTGAAAATTCTTGAACTTCGGAGCTACAGGACATCCCTGTCAGTTGTCTGTTGAGATTTGCTTCAGCTTGTGCCCTTTTCTCATAGGTGCTCTTGGGTCGTGTTTTGTTTTATTCTTCCTGGGTTTGGGTACAATAGACCTGTGGTCGCAGTACCTGCTTTTGGGGAATCTCCAAGAGCTGCCTAAAGGCTCATTCATTCATAATTATAGCTATGATTTTCTAATTGTACAATTATAATAAAACTTGCATCACATATTCCACATATTTTTCTGCTGGATCCTCAGTCACATTGGAATTTGTGGTAGTGAAAATTCTTGAACCTTCGGAGCTACAGGACATCCCTGTCAGTTGTCTGTTGAGATTTGCTTCAGCTTGTGGCCTTTTCTCATAGGTGCTCTTGGGTCGTGTTTTGTTTTATTCTTCCTGGGTTTGGGTACAATAGACCTGTGGTCGCAGTACCCTGCTTTTGGGGAATCTCCCAAGAGCTGCCCTAAAGGCTCATTCATTTGATAATTATAGCTATGATTTTCTAACTATACAATTATAATAAAACTTGCATCACATATTCCACATATTTTTCTGCTTGATCCTCACTCACATTGGAATTTGTGGTAGTGAAAATTCTTGAACCTTCGGAGCTACAGGACATCCCTGTCAGTTGTCTGTTGAGATTTGCTTCAGCTTGTGGCCTTTTCTCATAGGTGCTCTTGGGTCGTGTTTTGTTTTATTCTTCCTGGGTTTGGGTACAATAGACCTGTGGTCGCAGTACCCTGCTTTTGGGGAATCTCCCAAGAGCTGCCCTAAAGGCTCATTCATTCCATAATTATAGCTATGATTTTCTAACTATACAATTATAATAAAACTTGCATCACATATTCCACATATTTTTCTGCTGGATCCTCAGTCACATTGGAATTTGTGGTAGTGAAAATTCTTGAACCTTCGGAGCTACAGGACATCCCTGTCAGTTGTCTGTTGAGATTTGCTTCAGCTTGTGCCCTTTTCTCATAGGTGCTCTTGGGTCGTGTTTTGTTTTATTCTTCCTGGGTTTGGGTACAATAGACCTGTGGTCGCAGTACCCTGCTTTTGGGGAATCTCCCAAGAGCTGCCCTAAAGGCTCATTCATTCGATAATTATAGCTATGATTTTGTAACTATACAATTATAATAAAACTTGCATCACATATTCCACATATTTTTCTGCTGGATCCTCAGTCACATTGGAATTTGTGGTAGTGAAAATTCTTGAACCTTCGGAGCTACAGGACATCCCTGTCAGTTGTCTGTTGAGATTTGCTTCAGCTTGTGCCCTTTTCTCATAGGTGCTCTTGGGTCGTGTTTTGTTTTATTCTTCCTGGGTTTGGGTACAATAGACCTGTGGTCGCAGTACCCTGCTTTTGGGGAATCTCCCAAGAGCTGCCCTAAAGGCTCATTCATTCATAATTATAGCTATGATTTTCTAACTATACAATTATAATAAAACTTGCATCACATATTCCACATATTTTTCTGCTTGATCCTCACTCACATTGGAATTTGTGGTAGTGAAAATTCTTGAACCTTCGGAGCTACAGGACATCCCTGTCAGTTGTCTGTTGAGATTTGCTTCAGCTTGTGCCCTTTTCTCATAGGTGCTCTTGGGTCGTGTTTTGTTTTATTCTTCCTGGGTTTGGGTACAATAGACCTGTGGTCGCAGTTCCCTGCTTTTGGGGAATCTCCCAAGAGCTGCCCTAAAGGCTCATTCATTCCATAATTATAGCTATGATTTTCTAACTATACAATTATAATAAAACTTGCATCACATATTCCACATATTTTTCTGCTGGATCCTCAGTCACATTGGAATTTGTGGTAGTGAAAATTCTTGAACCTTCGGAGCTACAGGACATCCCTGTCAGTTGTCTGTTGAGATTTGCTTCAGCTTGTGCCCTTTTCTCATAGGTGCTCTTGGGTCGTGTTTTGTTTTATTCTTCCTGGGTTTGGGTACAATAGACCTGTGGTCGCAGTACCCTGCTTTTGGGGAATCTCCCAAGAGCTGCCCTAAAGGCTCATTCATTTGATAATTATAGCTATGATTTTCTAACTATACAATTATAATAAAACTTGCATCACATATTCCACATATTTTTCTGCTGGATCCTCAGTCACATTGGAATTTGTGGTAGTGAAAATTCTTGAACCTTCGGAGCTACAGGACATCCCTGTCAGTTGTCTGTTGAGATTTGCTTCAGCTTGTGCCCTTTTCTCATAGGTGCTCTTGGGTCGTGTTTTGTTTTATTCTTCCTGGGTTTGGGTACATTAGAAGTGTGGTCGCAGTACCCTGCTTTTGGGGAATCTCCCAAGAGCTGCCCTAAAGGCTCATTCATTCATAATTATAGCTATGATTTTGTAACTATACAATTATAATAAAACTTGCATCACATATTCCACATATTTTTCTGCTTGATCCTCACTCACATTGGAATTTGTGGTAGTGAAAATTCTTGAACCTTCGGAGCTACAGGACATCCCTGTCAGTTGTCTGTTGAGATTTGCTTCAGCTTGTGGCCTTTTCTCATAGGTGCTCTTGGGTCGTGTTTTGTTTTATTCTTCCTGGGTTTGGGTACAATAGACCTGTGGTCGCAGTACCCTGCTTTTGGGGAATCTCCCAAGAGCTGCCCTAAAGGCTCATTCATTCGATAATTATAGCTATGATTTTCTAACTATACAATTATAATAAAACTTGCATCACATATTCCACATATTTTTCTGCTTGATCCTCAGTCACATTGGAATTTGTGGTAGTGAAAATTCTTGAACCTTCGGAGCTACAGGACATCCCTGTCAGTTGTCTGTTGAGATTTGCTTCAGCTTGTGCCCTTTTCTCATAGGTGCTCTTGGGTCGTGTTTTGTTTTATTCTTCCTGGGTTTGGGTACAATAGACCTGTGGTCGCAGTACCCTGCTCTTGGGGAATCTCCCAAGAGCTGCCCTAAAGGCTCATTCATTCGATAATTATAGCTATGATTTTGTAACTATACAATTATAATAAAACTTGCATCACATATTCCACATATTTTTCTGCTGGATCCTCAGTCACATTGGAATTTGTGGTAGTGAAAATTCTTGAACCTTCGGAGCTACAGGACATCCCTGTCAGTTGTCTGTTGAGATTTGCTTCAGCTTGTGGCCTTTTCTCATAGGTGCTCTTGGGTCGTGTTTTGTTTTATTCTTCCTGGGTTTGGGTACAATAGACCTGTGGTCGCAGTACCCTGCTTTTGGGGAATCTCCCAAGAGCTGCCCTAAAGGCTCATTCATTCGATAATTATAGCTATGATTTTCTAACTATACAATTATAATAAAACTTGCATCACATATTCCACATATTTTTCTGCTGGATCCTCAGTCACATTGGAATTTGTGGTAGTGAAAATTCTTGAACCTTCGGAGCTACAGGACATCCCTGTCAGTTGTCTGTTGAGATTTGCTTCAGCTTGTGCCCTTTTCTCATAGGTGCTCTTGGGTCGTGTTTTGTTTTATTCTTCCTGGGTTTGGGTACAATAGACCTGTGGTCGCAGTACCCTGCTTTTGGGGAATCTCCCAAGAGCTGCCCTAAAGGCTCATTTATTCATAAACTATAGCTATGATTTTCTAACTATACAATTATAATAAAACTTGCATCACATATTCCACATATTTTTCTGCTGGATCCTCAGTCACATTGGAATTTGTGGTAGTGAAAATTCTTGAACCTTCGGAGCTACAGGACATCCCTGTCAGTTGTCTGTTGAGATTTGCTTCAGCTTGTGCCGTTTTCTCATAGGTGCTCTTGGGTCGTGTTTTGTTTTATTCTTCTGGGTTTGGGTACAATAGACCTGTGGTCGCAGTACCCTGCTTTTGGGGAATCTCCCAAGAGCTGCCCTAAAGGCTCATTCATTCCATAATTATAGCTATGATTTTCTAACTATACAATTATAATAAAACTTGCATCACATATTCCACATATTTTTCTGCTGGATCCTCACTCACATTGGAATTTGTGGTAGTGAAAATTCTTGAACCTTCGGAGCTACAGGACATCCCTGTCAGTTGTCTGTTGAGATTTGCTTCAGCTTGTGTCCCCTTTTCTCATAGGTGCTCTTGGGTCGTGTTTTGTTTTATTCTTCCTGGGTTTGGGTACAATAGACCTGTGGTCGCAGTACCCTGCTTTTGGGGAATCTCCCAAGAGCTGCCCTAAAGGCTCATTCATTCCATAATTATAGCTATGATTTTGTAACTATACAATTATAATAAAACTTGCATCACATATTCCACATATTTTTCTGCTGGATCCTCAGTCACATTGGAATTTGTGGTAGTGAAAATTCTTGAACCTTCGGAGCTACAGGACATCCCTGTCAGTTGTCTGTTGAGATTTGCTTCAGCTTGTGGCCTTTTCTCATAGGTGCTCTTGGGTCGTGTTTTGTTTTATTCTTCTGGGTTTGGGTACAATAGACCTGTGGTCGCAGTACCCTGCTTTTGGGAATCTCCAAGAGCTGCCCTAAAGGCTCATTCATTCCATAATTATAGCTATGATTTTCTAACTATACAATTATAATAAAACTTGCATCACATATTCCACATATTTTTCTGCTGGATCCTCAGTCACATTGGAATTTGTGGTAGTGAAAATTCTTGAACCTTCGGAGCTACAGGACATCCCTGTCAGTTGTCTGTTGAGATTTGCTTCAGCTTGTGGCCTTTTCTCATAGGTGCTCTTGGGTCGTGTTTTGTTTTATTCTTCCTGGGTTTGGGTACAATAGACCTGTGGTCGCAGTACCCTGCTTTTGGGGAATCTCCCAAGAGCTGCCCTAAAGGCTCATTCATTTGATAATTATAGCTATGATTTTCTAACTATACAATTATAATAAAACTTGCATCACATATTCCACATATTTTTCTGCTGGATCCTCAGTCACATTGGAATTTGTGGTAGTGAAAATTCTTGAACCTTCGGAGCTGCAGGACATCCCTGTCAGTTGTCTGTTGAGATTTGCTTCAGCTTGTGGCCTTTTCTCATAGGTGCTCTTGGGTCGTGTTTTGTTTTATTCTTCCTGGGTTTGGGTACAATAGACCTGTGGTCGCAGTACCCTGCTTTTGGGGAATCTCCCAAGAGCTGCCCTAAAGGCTCATTCATTTGATAATTATAGCTATGATTTTCTAACTATACAATTATAATAAAACTTGCATCACATATTCCACATATTTTTCTGCTTGATCCTCACTCACATTGGAATTTGTGGTAGTGAAAATTCTTGAACCTTTCGGAGCTGCAGGACATCCCTGTCAGTTGTCTGTTGAGATTTGCTTCAGCTTGTGGCCTTTTCTCATAGGTGCTCTTGGGTCGTGTTTTGTTTTATTCTTCCTGGGTTTGGGTACAATAGACCTGTGGTCGCAGTACCCTGCTTTTGGGGAATCTCCCAAGAGCTGCCCTAAAGGCTCATTCATTTGATAATTATAGCTATGATTTTCTAACTATACAATTATAATAAAACTTGCATCACATATTCCACATATTTTTCTGCTGGATCCTCAGTCACATTGGAATTTGTGGTAGTGAAAATTCTTGAACCTTCGGAGCTACAGGACATCCCTGTCAGTTGTCTGTTGAGATTTGCTTCAGCTTGTGGCCTTTTCTCATAGGTGCTCTTGGGTCGTGTTTTGTTTTATTCTTCCTGGGTTTGGGTACAATAGACCTGTGGTCGCAGTACCCTGCTTTTGGGGAATCTCCCAAGAGCTGCCCTAAAGGCTCATTCATTTGATAATTATAGCTATGATTTTCTAACTATACAATTATAATAAAACTTGCATCACATATTCCACATATTTTTCTGCTTGATCCTCACTCACATTGGAATTTGTGGTAGTGAAAATTCTTGAACCTTCGGAGCTACAGGACATCCCTGTCAGTTGTCTGTTGAGATTTGCTTCAGCTTGTGGCCGTTTTCTCATAGGTGCTCTTGGGTCGTGTTTTGTTTTATTCTTCCTGGGTTTGGGTACATTAGAACTGTGGTCGCAGTACCCTGCTCTTGGGGAATCTCCCAAGAGCTGCCCTAAAGGCTCATTCATTCGATAATTATAGCTATGATTTTCTAACTATACAATTATAATAAAACTAGCATCACATATTCCACATATTTTTCTGCTGGATCCTCAGTCACATTGGAATTTGTGGTAGTGAAAATTCTTGAACCTTCGGAGCTACAGGACATCCCTGTCAGTTGTCTGTTGAGATTTGCTTCAGCTTGTGACCTTTTTTCTTGGGTGCTCTTGGGTCGTGTTTTGTTTTATTCTTCCTGGGTTTGGGTACAATAGACCTGTGGTCGCAGTACCCTGCTTTTGGGGAATCTCCCAAGAGCTGCCCTAAAGGCTCATTCATTTGATAATTATAGCTATGATTTTCTAACTATACAATTATAATAAAACTTGCATCACATATTCCACATATTTTTCTGCTTGATCCTCACTCACATTGGAATTTGTGGTAGTGAAAATTCTTGAACCTTCGGAGCTACAGGACATCCCTGTCAGTTGTCTGTTGAGATTTGCTTCAGCTTGTGGCCTTTTCTCATAGGTGCTCTTGGGTCGTGTTTTGTTTTATTCTTCCTGGGTTTGGGTACAATAGACCTGTGGTCGCAGTACCCTGCTTTTGGGGAATCTCCCAAGAGCTGCCCTAAAGGCTCATTCATTTGATAATTATAGCTATGATTTTCTAACTATACAATTATAATAAAACTTGCATCACATATTCCACATATTTTTCTGCTTGATCCTCACTCACATTGGAATTTGTGGTAGTGAAAATTCTTGAACCTTCGGAGCTACAGGACATCCCTGTCAGTTGTCTGTTGAGATTTGCTTCAGCTTGTGGCCTTTTCTCATAGGTGCTCTTGGGTCGTGTTTTGTTTTATTCTTCCTGGGTTTGGGTACAATAGACCTGTGGTTGCAGTACCCTGCTCTTGGGGAATCCTCCAACAGCTACCCTAAAGGCTCATTCATTTATTCAATAATTATAGCCAAAGTTGGCATGATTTAAATCAGTTGATTTTTTTTTTAAAAAATCTTTGATTTAAGTCATTATTCTTTCACTTCTTTTAAAGATATATTCCAAAGACAGGAGAATTGGGAATCAGTCAGCACAGTAATACCAATAAGTGTAAATGGATAGCATGTGCTTTTGAAGAATTGAGAGGTTGTTATCAGAAAGTATGTAGTAGGGGTAGTATAATGATTATGACTCATTAAATTCATTTTATGTAATGGGAGGTAAAGAGTGTTACAGAATTTGAAATCCAGTTTGTTTACCTATTAACAACAGCCGTGGCTTCATCTGCTGGAATGGAAAGACAGTTTTCTTCTTTTGGTATTGTTCATTCTAGCCTTCATAACCAATTAGGAGTGTATAAAGCATCAAAGCTAGTATTTTTATTGAAACAAGTAAATCCATAATTCGGTGCTTAAAAAATATTGAAATAATTGTGATGTTTTTTTTTTAAATAGTTTGCATTAAAAGAATATTTAATGTGTTCTTTAAATTTACATCTTATTTAGTTTGCACTATCCAATTACAAAATAATAGAATGCATTTAGTTTAAAATTTATATATTTAGTTTTAGATAATCAGTGTGTAGAATATACTAGATAGATAAGATGTTATTTCTTATAACAAACTAGTCTATGTATATAGAAAAAAACATAAAAACAGCAATTAAAATTAGTATTCAGAAAAAAATAAAATCTGATTTTTTTTTCATTTTTTAAAAACAGGATTTTTTTCTAATCCTGATTATAGCTATGATTTTCTAACTATACAATTATAATAAAACTTACATAGCAAATTTGACATATTTTTCTGCTGGATCCTTAGTCACATTGGAATTTGTAGTAGTGAAAAAATAGATGCAGTCACATATTGCAATAGGGTCTGTTAGACCTAGTGCAGATCTTCCTGCACCCTGTTAGAAGATACGTAATAATTCATCATATTTTAACTTCTTATCTGCCTTTTACATTTTTTATAGTATACATTTTTAATCTTTTCATCCTAGATTGAATGAACTTTTGGGAGAAATCCCTCACTCAAATTGTTCACCTTTCAAAAGCATGTAAGCAGTTTTATACTATACATTTTTAATCTTTTCATCCCAGATTGAATGAACTTTTGGGAGAAATCCCTCACTCAAATCCCCTCAGGGGGTTTACCTACTTTAGGTAAACACGGGTGTCGCAATCCCGAGGTACCCCAGCGATCTTTTGTTCTTTTCCTTTTCTTTCCTCTTTTCTCTTCTCTTCCTTTTTCCTTTTTCTCCCTCGTTGTGGTTACCTTTTCGGAGGTGAGGGCTTATCGCGATATGTTGTGTTCCTTTTCTGAACACAACATCTCGCGATTTGTTAACCACCCACGTGTTTGCCGTGCGTGGAGACCCGTGTCCCCGGAAAGGGGGATCCTGGTAATTGAGGGAAACCAACACATTACTTTGGCCCCTGCTTCGGGTAAACGGGAGGTGTAGAATGGTCCCGTCTACATCAATCGGCTGGTCGGACGACTTTTGTCACTGGCCTGGGCCAAGCAATCGGTTACCTGCTGGGCACTTTAATGGGTCGAGGCTGCTTAAGGGGTAGCTGTGCGCGTATAGATCCCGGTTAGCACTGGTGCGACTTTATGTCCCTTTTTGGGAGCGTTTAGCATCCCCTTGTTGGGCTCCATGGTGGGTGGTGCCGCCGGGATCTGAACAACTTCCTTTTCATTATGGAATCTTCAACCCCCCCACAACCTCTCCCCTTGGGTCAAAAGGGGCACTGTAATCATGTTGATATCGATCAGGCCAAGTTTTTTATTGTTCAGAGAAAGGAGGGTAGCTTTTCTGCTGTCTCGCCTTTCTGATACATAAATGTATCTCGTCATCTGTCGGGCAAGTTAAGAAAGTGAAGAAATTAAGATCTGGTGTCTTGCTCATTGAAGTCTCAGACACGAAGCAAGCTTCTAATCTGATGAAATGCACAAAATTTGGAGATATTTTAGTTTCAGTCACTCCTCACAGCAGTTTAAATTTTAGTAGAGGTGTTATATCAGAGGGGGAATTGTACAATGTCCCCGATGATGATATATTAGAAGGTTTAAAAGAGCAACATGTTTGTGCGGTACGACGAATTACCATCCGTCGAGACGGCAAAATACTGCCGACAAAACATATAATACTGACTTTCAACACACCATCGTTGCCTTCCCATATAAATGCTGGATACCTTCGATGCCCTGTACGTCCCTTTGTTCCCAGTCCATTGCGTTGTTTTCAATGCCAACGCTTTTGGACATTCTAAAACATCATGTCGTGGTTCCATTACCTGCCCTCGTTGCGCAGAAGTTGGCCACGACGGCGTTGACTGCAAATCAAAACCTAAATGCGTCAACTGCAAAGGAGACCATCCTGCCTTTTCCCGTACTTGCCCTAAGTGGGTACTGGAAAAAGAAGTACAGGCACTGAAAGTGAAAAATAACATCTCTTATCCTGACGCTCGGAAACTAGTTGAAGAACGAACGCCCAAACGTGGAATTTCTTTTGCTGCAGCTGTAAAACAATGCAAAACAATAAGCACACAAACTGAAAATATTCCAACCGTACCCAATAGCCCTAAATCTCCTCGTGATCAACCCTCAAAATTTGAAAATAAAGCTCTTACAGTTGAAAATGTAATTGTTCCAAAACCATTAAATGAACGCGTACCTAGAAACAAATTAAATCCTAAAACTCAAGTATCAAGTAAGATTTTATCAAAGGCAAAGATAACTAATTATCCATCTAAGCAAAAGACTCCCAAACATCAAAAACTTACAGCTGTAAAACTAAAAGAAAAAATAAAAAATAAATTTAACCTTCTGGAGGATTTCGACGATGGAGAATCCTCCAAACCTTTGAAATGTAAAATGTCCAGCAAACATTTCTTAAAAAACCATCCAGTTGCTGAGGACGATTCATCAAAGGTTATGTGACTTCCGAAGAGGATATGTTGACAGATCCCTCGGACTCTGAAGGAATGTGGGCTAAGACCCAACCTACATAATCTCCATCCTTTTCCTCCCTAACTTTTACAATGGCGCTTTTGTCTTGGAACTGCCATGGCTTCAAAAGTCACGTCTCTGATATCAGAGACCTCGTAAATAAATACCATCCTGTTTGTTTTGCCCTTCAAGAGACCCTGCTTGACAGCAATAAGTCAGCCAAATTAAAACGCTATAGTACTATTAGAAAAGATTACCTAGAAGGGGGCAGGATATGTGGTGGTGTTGCCCTCTTCACTTCTCATGACTACCCTTTCAGAACTTTAAACATTAACACTGACCTCCAAGCAGTAGCTGTTCAAATACACTTACACTCTCTAATAACTGTCTGTAATCTCTATATCCCTCCAAATAATATCATCTCCCAGAACACTCTTAATAACCTTATTACTCAACTTCCAGTCCCTTTTATTATTGTTGGGGACTTGAATGGCCACAGTCCATTGTGGGGTAGCCCCAACCTTAATAAACGGGGTCGACAAATTGAAAAACTAATATCCGATCATGATCTGTGCATCTACAATACAAATCAACTTACTTACCTACATTCCCCTACAAGAACCTTTCACTCCCTTGATTTAGCAATATCCAGCCCTCAAATTTTTCCGTTCTGGAATTTTGCAGTGGATTCTTACCTTTACAATAGTGATCACTTTCCTATTATCCTAACTCACAATAGTGGCTCTAATGCCAATCAGCGTGTTTCCTCGTTATGTTCTAGGTTCCGCTGATTGGGATAAATTTCGTATCCTAGCAAATATCTCTACAGACATGGTCAATAATAATAACATTGATGAAGCAGTGAATCAAATAACTGAAACAATAATTTCTGCAGCTGACATTTCTATTAAAAAATCTTCTTGTCGTCCTCAAAAGCAAACAAAGCCATGGTGGAACCAAGAGTGTAAAATTTGTTATAAAGCGAAGAGAAAAGCGTTCCAATTGTTCAAAAGACATCCTACGACGGAGAATTTTATAAATTATAAGAAATGCAAAAGTATTTTCCGTCGCACCTTAAGACGTAGCCAAAGAGATTCATGGGTGAACTATATAAGCAGTATCACTTCCTCCATTTCCAGTAAAGATTTATGGGTAAAAGTTAAGCGCTGTTCAGGCGTTTACCCAAACAACCAAATCCAAATTTTAAATTATAATAATAACCTAATAACTTCTCTTGATGACATAGCCAACACAATAGCCTCATCTTTAGCTGATATTTCTTCAAGTTCAAATTACTCTGCATCTTTTACAAAACTTAAAAATCTGGCCGAGGAAAAACCCATAAACTTTCAAACTAAGCTTAACTTTCCCTACAATACTGATTTTACCATTTTAGAACTAAACAGAGCCTTGCATAAAGTCCATAAATCTTCTGCTGGTCCCGATAATATTTCCTACGAAATGATAAAAAACCTGTCTTCAGTTTCCATGTTCAACCTTCTAAAACTTTACAATAGAATATGGAGAGAACATAGCTTTCCTTCCTCGTGGAGAGAGGCTATTGTAATCCCCATTCTAAAACCTGATAAAAACCCATCGAATCCTCTCAGTTACCGCCCAATAGCTCTGACGAACTGTTTATGCAAAATTCTTGAAAAAATGATAAACGTTCGTCTGATTTACTACCTGGAGGAAAATAATTACCTATCAAATTTTCAGAGTGGTTTCCGTCGTGGAAGGAGCACGTTAGATAATTTAATGGAGTTGGAAACCAGAATCCGGAATGCTTTCGTTAAACGGAAGCATTTGGTGTCGGTGTTTTTCGATATAGAAAAGGCATATGACCGCACTTGGCGTCATGGAATTATACAGCAGCTGTTCAATTTAGAGTTGCGTGGCAATATGCCTATTTTTTTTCAAAATATTTTGGCTTTAAGAAATTTCCGTGTTAGAGTAGGAAATACACTATCTCGAACTTTTATTCAAGAAGAAGGAGTTCCCCAGGGAAGCGTATTGAGTGTGACCCTGTTCATTATTGCAATTAATGGGATTCTGAACGAGATACCTCCCTCTGTTAATGGAAACTTGTATGTCGACGATCTCCATATCTCACGTGAAGGAGCGGATATGAGATTTATTAACAGACAACTCCAGACTGCAGTTAACAAGATCAGTAAGTGGGCGAACGAGAATGGTTTCAGCTTTTCTAGTTCAAAGACGTGTTGTGTGCATTTTTGCAAAAAAAAGAGGTCTGCACCCTGACCCAGAGATCCAGTTTCTTGGAAATAACATCAACATTGTGAATGAGGTGAATTTTCTCGGCGTCATTTTTGACAAAAAACTTACCTTTGCACCCCATATCACAAACTTGCGGAAAAATTGCGAAAGGAAGCTCAACATCCTAAAAATCCTTTCTAAGACCTCATGGGGAGCTGATCGCTCTTCCCTAATTAAGATCTATCATGCCATCATCCGCTCAAAACTGGACTATGGATGTCCTGTATACGGGTCAGCACGCGTTTCTGTCCTTCAAAAGCTGAATACCATTCACCATTCCGCTCTTCGATTGTGTTCCGGAGCTTTTAGAACATCTCCTGTGGAAAGTCTCTACGTTGACTGCTGTGAAGCTCCTCTTGAATTACGTCGACAGATGTTATCTCTTCAGTACTACTTCAGAACGTCATCTTATATCAACCATCCCATTCATCAACATACACTCAATTATTACCTTAAGAGATTATACATTGCTAGACCTTCTTGTGTTCTGCCGTTTCAGGGAAGGATAAATGAAATTTTAAGAGATCTTAACTTAGACAATATAGATACAATACCCACAGCTATTGGAATACACCCTTGGCACACTCCTACTTTTACTATAATAAACCCCTTTAAGTCATTTGACAAAAGTTCAACTAGCAATATCATTTATCAACAAATTTTTGAAGATCACAAGCAATATTATAAAAATTACACCTCTGTTTTCACAGATGGTTCAAAATCCACTAACTATGTCAGCTGTGCATACCTTATTAAAGATCAAATCAATAGCTACAGACTCCATCCTAAACTCTCCATCTTTTCTGCTGAAGCCTTTGCTATTTTGAAGGCTTTAGAAGAATTGATGAATCACAATAGTAAAAACTTTATTATCTATACAGACTCCCAAAGTGTTCTTAATTCATTGCAATCAAATAACTGTAATAATCCTATTATTTTCAAAATTCTTGCAACAATAACTAACCTTACTTCCATGGGAATCTCGCTAGTTTTTAGCTGGGTTCCCTCTCACGTCGGCATTAAAGGCAATGAACTTGTGGACATGGCTACCAGGTCTGCAAGCGACTTTCTCAACACTGGTCTACCTTATCCTGACTTGAAAAATTACATTAAAGATCTTTTACATAATAAATGGCAGATCTCCTGGGATAACATTCCTTCAAATAAGCTGCGGGAAATTAAAACAAAAATAACTAAATGGCCTCAACTCCCTTCTAGGAGACATGATGTAATACTCACTCGTCTACGAGTGGGTCATTGCAGGCTCACCCATGCCCATCTCTTGCTGGGTGAAGCTCCTTCACAGTGTGCGTATTGCAAGACACTTTACACAGTCGCACATATTTTAACGTCCTGTGTTTGTTCTAAATCATTGTATATAAAATTTTTTTGGTAATCAATCTCCTAATCTTAATTTAATCATCGGGGAAACTCCACATCCAAACTTGTTCCCCTTTCTTCGTCAAACTGGTTTTTATACCGAAATTTGATTTTTTGTTTGTGTTTCAATTTTCTAATTTTCAATTTTTAATCTTTCAATTTTCAATTCACTCAATTTTCAAATCTTGTTAATCTGTATATAACTCAATTTGTATTCGTGTTTTCTGTTGTTTGTATTTTTTTCTTGTTACTTTAATCTCTTTTAAATCCTGTGTTTTTATCTTTTGTCAAAATTTGTTCTAAATTCCGTCTTTGGTTTATTTCCTCATCTTGTTTGGCGCAGTTTGTCCCTTGAGGAATTAGCGCCATTAAGCTTCAACCAACCAACCAACCAACCAACCTCACTCATTTCACCTTTAAATATGTACATTTTTACTATACATTTTTAATCTTTTCATCCCAGATTGAATGAACTTTTGGGAGAAATCCCTCACTCAAATTGTTCACCTTTCAAAAGCACATAGGCAGTTTTATACTATACATTTTTAATCTTTTCATCCCAGATTGAATGAACTTTTGGGAGAAATCCCTCACTCAAATTGTTCACCTTTCAAAAGCATGTAGGTAGTTTTATACTATACATTTTTAATCTTTTCATCCCAGATTGCTTTATGTGATATTTTAAATTCTGTTCCGAATAAAAACATTTTTATATTCTTAAAAGAAATTGGTTTTTATCCTCACATTTAATTGTGTAATTTATTGACCTCTACATTTTTAATCTTGTCTTTTGTATTCTTGTTTACAACTGTTTTAATTGCTGCTATTGTGTAATTTTATTTATGCGTATTAAGGTTATTTATCCTGTTTTACTATTTTACTTTTTCTAATCTTTGCATCATGAAGATTGCGTACCTCGTGTCTGGCACATTATGTCCTTTCAGGATCCAGTGTCATAAAGCCCAATAAAATCAAACCATCCCAGATTGAATGAACTTTTGGGAGAAATCCCTCACTCAAATTGTTCACCTTTCAAAAGCATGTAGGCAGTTTTATACTATACATTTTTAATCTTTTCATCCCAGATTGAATGAACTTTTGGGAGAAATCCCTCACTCAAATTGTTCACCTTTCAAAAGCATGTAGGCAGTTTTATACTATACATTTTTAATCTTTTCATCCCAGATTGAATGAACTTTTGGGAGAAATCCCTCACTCAAATTGTTCACCTTTCAAAAACACATAGGCAGTTTTAACTTAGTATAAATATTTTTAAAAAAATCTTTATATTGATGATCATTTTTACCTTGTTTTTACTTGTAATTCTCTCTGACTTTTCCACTTTTACCATCTACTGCTGTTGCTTTATGTGCTTTTGTTTTAATCTTCTGCTCTTTTGTTTCATGCAGTGTATCATTACTTGGATCTTATACTATTAGACTTATGCCAGTCAGTCAAAAAATACAGATTTGTTTGGAAAAAAATGCTTCAAAACATATCCATGCTAAAGAAGATATAACTGGATCAGTGTTCATGAGGACCCACTTTATTGGAAGATGCCTTTATTTTGAATAGATTAGTTTTGTTTTTTATTGGGTTGTTCGGAAAGTAATTTCGTTTTTTCCCGACAGAGGATTTAGTTCTATTTTTTTTTTTCTGCACCCAATTTCACATTTAAGCTGTATAATTTTTATATGCTTTGAGAGTGCATATAGCAAGGCTTGTATGTGAAAAATTCCAATTCTGCACAGTAGTTTTTGGTTGGTGCCCTTTTAATATGGAGAGGGATAAGCCGCATTTTCGACATATCTTACTCTTTTACTACAGAAAGGGTAAAAATGCTGTTCAAGCCAGAAAGAAATTGACCGATGTGTATGGAGAAGGTGTGTTGACAGTACGCCAGTGCCAGAACTGGTTCGCTAAATTTCGATCTGGCAATTTTGATGTCGAAGATACACCACGTTTGGGAAGGCCGGTTGAAGCTGATAAAGATGCTTTTTGCCAGCAAAGATAAAAAATTTTATGAGTGTGGAATTATGCTACTACTAGAAATATGGCAAAAGGTGTTGGACTAGAATGGCCAATATATAATTTAATAAAATATTTGTTTATTATACAAAAACGGTCATTTCCACAAAAAAAAAAAAAAAACTAAATTACTTTCCGAACAACCCAATATTTTACTTGTCCCAGGTGGCATTGGTTCTAGTTCAGATATAGCATTTCTTCTAAAGATTTCACAGTATATGCATTCTCTTCCAAAAATATGACCACAGATTTGCAATTAATTGATAGAGGTTATATCTGCTCCATCATTTGACATAAGTTCTGTGGTTAAAGAAAGGGCTTGTTCGATTTCAAGCCCTAGATTAGGCATTTTGTAAAAAAATTAGATTCTATGCATATATATATATGTACAAAAATTAATTATAGCCAACTATATGTAATATTTTATCTGTTTACTGATTCAAGTCTTATTTCTAATGAATAATCGATAACAAATCAATCTGCAATGAATAGTAGTTAAAACTCAAATTTCCTTCCTTATTTGCATTTTTTTTTGAAGGTAGCTTAAAAAATTTTATTGAGTGGAATTTATCTCATATAAAGCATTCTTCCCAGCTGTAATAACAAACATTATATATCTACACTCAATTCAGAAAGAATTGTGCTTGTAATATTTGGTATAGTGCTGCCATCTATTGACAGGAAATCCAAAACATGAATTCTACAAAAAATGAAATCCATTTTTGTGAGTAATTAACAGTATTTACATAAAGTTTCACACTTACAAATTTTGTCAATCCAGTGATTAAGATTTACCCTTTAACTCACAATGGTTTTGATTGTGAACAAACTTAAAACCATGGCTACTATGATTTTTATTCACAAAATTCATTGAAAGTTTGGTTAATGCTGCCATCTGTTATTAGTTGTAGGAAGTGTAAACTCAAAATGGAAAATATTTTCACTAATAGATAAGTCGGGAGAGACATAAATTAGCAAATCTGTGGTACCTGTAAACTATAAAAGCTTTAAAAAAAGAGTGCTTTTCTTTGTACTCTTATTGTACTTGATAGACCTACTTTTTCCTGTACCTCTCATTTTATCTTATTTTAAAATACAATATCATAATTTGTCTCGAATTTCTCTTTAAGGTATCCACCTACATTCAGAGAACTTTTTTCTTTAAACCTAGAATCTAGTTCATGTTTATGCATTTTTAGATTTATTTTTTATATTTTCATAGAAATTTGAACTTAAAAAATTTATTTGGAGAAGTTTTTATAAAATTTTTAATAAAGAAAATTTAGTAAAAAATCTGGTTTTATCAAAAGGTCTTAATTTTTTATTAAATTATTTCAATATTTTTTTATGCAACACATTTCTTATACACTGGACTAGTGAATCACCTAAAATCTTTGCTTAATTTACATTTGGTAAAAAATTTTGGTCCTTCAAAATCATACACATTGAATTTTTTAACGAATTTTCATTACCTTTATATCTAACTATGAGTGTAACATCATTAAAAATTATCCAAATTTAAAGCTTTTAGGTCATTTACTAGTAAATACTATCAAAAGCATTCATAATAATTTTCAACAAAATATTTTAAGAACTTTTTGAGAAATCACATTTCAAGTTTCAACATTTTATTAAAAATACCGTTCTGAGAAAAACGCATTTGAAGTTTATGAAAGCAACTTTAACTCTTAAAAAATTAAAATACATGTTTAAAATTCCCCACACTTTCTTGCTTCAAAACTTTCTAATTGCCAAGTTGCTAATTATTAAAAATACTAGAAAAATGTTTAAACTAATCTTCATGAAAATTTAAAAAGTTTTGTCCAAAAAATGCTCTTTAAAAGGCTTTAAATTCACAACTTCTGGTTCCAAAGTTGCTACTTCCATTTTGTTTTGACAGCTGTCACTGATATTTAAACAACTAACTTTTCTTGAAAATGCCGTAGAAACAAAACAAAAGCAGATTTCGAAGCCTAAAAGTTGAAATTTTACAATAGACAAATAAAAAAATTATAATTTTTGGCGAAAAAGGACATTTTTAACATAGACGGATACCTTAATGCATTTTTAGGAATTTCTTTAGTATCATGGTTGAATCTGCTGTTATTGCTTACTCAAACATATCAAATCTTGATTTTGTAGATAAGCAATTTGAATTAACTCTTGATATGTATATATTGTTTGATTAATAGATTTACTGTTTTCAAACTCATAAGTGCTTATGCTGGTTTACACTCCTCTGTTTAAAATTTTCTAGAACATGTTAGCTGTAGTTTGTGATGTGATGTGTATAAACAGCAATTGCATTTCTTCACCCAAAAGTATTAGATGTATTTTCCTTTGATTAGGAAAAGAAATTCTTTGTTAGAATCTACACCATCTATTTACCCCCTGATCCTAACACTTTACCAACTGGTAATGGTTCTATCATACTATGCCCTTTCACCTCAACCGCAGATCATCTGAGACACCGGCTCTGTTTCGGTAATTTTTGCCGGATTATATGTTTTGATTGACAGTTTACTTCTCCACGGTTTAGTTTGGTTTAGAGCGCTACGGTCTACTTTTTGCAATACGATAGCTAATGAGACCGGGACCTACTGCTTAAAGCCGATTCCGAACGGCTACGAACATCCATGCCATTGTGGGACTCGAACTCACGAACTCCGGTTCTGAAGGCCAGCACCCTAACCATTCGGCCATCGTTCGGCCTACTTCTCCACGGAATTATTTATCTAGAGATATGTATTGATTTGGTTTATATATGTTAAATTTTTCCTCGAAATAATCAATGACAGGCTGTACCTTCACCAGCCGATGCGAATTGGGAGAAATGTCATTATTATTACAAAAATGCCAGCTTTGCATTATTTGTAAAAATCTGTTCCTACTCATAACCTTTGAGAAGAACGACATTTCTATAGATGGGCCTGTAGACCAGTAATTGTAGAGAACGTCCTTCTTTATTTGTCTCATGAGAATGATCAGGCCCAAAAATTTCTTCATTTGAGTCACTGTGACGTCTTTCCATTTTTTTGTTTTAATGTAATTCTATATTTTTCCACAATTTGATAATGATATCTATTAGACTCCTTCACAAAGTGCTCAATCAGGTCACTTACAATGAATATAATTTGGCATAATTTTTACGCCAGAGTTGCCTTCGAAAGGTTCCAAAATTATACTCCTGTCGTTCGTTGACCATGTATCATTGTTGTCTTCAACATTATTATTCATGTCCTCGTCTTCTGAATCACTGTATATTTGCGGTACAGGATGTTGCTTTCGAATGGCTATACTACTGCTATCACTTTCGTCATCAGTACTACTTGCTGAACGGCAGTCAAGACAATGACAGGTCATAGAGATAAAACTCGCCTAGACTATCCTTTCCATTCATTTCTAAGCACCGATATCTGAAAAAAGCACAGATTATCTGAATAAAGAATGCAAAATGCTTCTTGCTTGTCAATCTAACCTAACCAAATCTAACAGAAAGATCAAAATTCGATTAATTGATGACCAGTTGGGACTGCTGGGGAGCAAATGTTGATTAATTGACGGACAGTTGGTAAAGTGTTAAAATATGAACATGTATAGTTATTATTAATGCCCAAAGTGATCTGGCGAATTGTCCTGCAAAATTTAAAATCAAATCTACAAGTGCTTTGTAAAAGTCTTAGCAAAATTTTACTGAATAAAAAGAAAAGAAAAACTTCATTTGAAGAAAATTTTTAACCCTTTGCACTCCAGCTAATTTCGTTGTCTATCTCCATTGTCACAAATATTGTGACAACAGAGTGCAAAGGATTAAACTGTGAGCAGGTGAAGCCTAAGTAATTTTATTTTATAAATTGATATTTTATCTCATAATATTTTATCTTATAAAAATAATGATTTTATGTTGTATACATTCAAATATAATGAATTTTTGTTACTTGTGCTTGGATGGTCACACGGCTAAACGAACCTGGTTCAGTACATGAATGACTATATGTGTGTGTGTATATATATATATATATATATATATATATATATATATATATACTGTAGTTGAATCTTTACTTAATTTTAAGATTTTTCCTTTGCTTAAAAAAGTTAGGTTTAATTTTTTTACAATACCCTATGCATAAATAATACAGCATTGTATTATAAGTTTTGTATTCAGGTATGATCTTAGACTTTTCATGAATGTTGACTTCCCTTAATAAATAACCATTTTATGAATTTCTTAATTTTCCTTAGGAAACTTGCTGAATAAACTGTCTTTGTTACTGGTGCTAGTAGATGAATTGGAAAAGCTATTGTTTTAAAAGCAGCTCATTATGGAGCAAATATTGTCATTGCATCTAAAACGTCAGAACTATATCCTAAACTTCCTGGTACAATATACACTGCTGCCAAGAAAAGTATGGTAATACATTTCTTAATTTTTTTTTTTATTATGAGAAATTTAGTAGATTCTAAAAAAAAGATTTAAATAAAAACTTTTGACTTCCATATCTCTTTAAAATTGATTTTTTTTAACTGATTTAAAATTGATATTTAAATTTAAGTAGGTTTCATGTTTTTACCCTTTTGTGAGCCATGGAAAAGTTACTTCCCTCTTACATGATCTTAAAGTACATTTGCAGATAGCCCAAAACCTACTAAAGACTAGCTGTATCCTGTATAGTAGGCAAAAGTTGGCCCTTTTGCTTACGTTATCTGGCCCTTTGAAAAATCCTGCAATCATGCAAAAATCATGCAGATCTTTTAATCTCTTATATGTGATTTTGTTGATATCAACAGTATTTGTATGCGTAATGTACATAAAAATAATGAAAAATATATAAATAATAGAGAGTATTATAATTTCAACAGCTGTAATCATATCTCTACTTTAATGTATGTAACATACGTACTCTCATAAGTGTGTGGTCGGCTTACTACATAGTATTGAACGTGTACTCCTCTGTTTGTCTTTTCTTTTTATAATTATATTTACTATTATATTTACAAAATGTAATATAAATATAAAAATGTAATAACTATGATCAAAATAAAATAATTTATATCGTTAAGATATAAATATCAGAATAAAATCTTTCATTAACTGATTTATTTAATGAGAATGAGTATGTATGTTATAATGTATGTAACATACATACTCTTATAAAGCATGTGGTCGGCTTACTATATAGAATTGAACGTGCACTCCTCTGTTTGTCTTTTCTTTTTATAATTATATTTACTATTATATTTACAAAATGTAATATAAATATAAAAATGTAATAACTATGATCAAAATAAAATAATTTATATCGTTAAGATATAAATAAATATCAGAATAAAATCTTTCATTAACTGATTTATTAATGAGAATGAGTTTATGTTATATGTTATAATGTATGTAACATACATACTCTTTTATAAGCATGTGGTCGGCCTTACTATATAGAATCGAATGTGGCACTCCTCTGTTTGTCTTTTCTTTTTATAATTATATTTACTATTATATTTACAAAATGTAATATAAATATAAAAATGTAATAACTATGATCAAAATAAAATAATTTATATCGTTAAGATATAAATAAATATCAGAATAAAATCTTTCATTAACTGATTTATTTAATGACCATGAGTATGTATGTTATAATGTATGTAACATACATACTCTTATAAAGCATGTGGTCGGCTTACTATATAGAATTGAATGTGCACTCCTCTGTTTGTCTTTTCTTTCTATAATTCTATTTACTATTATATTTACAAAATGTAATATAAATATAAAAATGTAATAACTATGATCAAAATAAAATAATTTATATCGTTAAGATATAAATATCAGAATAAAATCTTTCATAACTGATTTATTTAATGACCATGAGTATGTATGTTATAATGTATGTAACATACATACTCTCATAAAGCATGTGGTCGGCTTACTATATAGAATCGAACGTGCACTCCTCTGTTTCTTGTCTTTCTATAATTCTATTTACTATTATATTTACAAAATGTAATATAAATATAAAAATGTAATAACTATGATCAAAATAAAATAATTTATATCGTTAAGATATAAATATCAGAATAAAATCTTTCATAACTGATTTATTTAATGACCATGAGTATGTATGTTATAATGTATGTAACATACATACTCTCATAAAGCATGTGGTCGGCTTACTATATAGAATCGAACGTGCACTCCTCTGTTTCTTTTCTTTCTATAATTCTATTATATTTACAAAATGTAATATAAATATAAAAAATGTAATAAACAAAATGGGAATAAATTATCGTTAAGAATAAATTTCAGATTAAATCTTTCATTAACTGATTTATAATCGAAATTGTATGTTATAATGTAAGATAGATAATACTCTCATCAAATATGACGAATAGAATACAAACTCCTTTCATTAACTGATTTATTTAATGAGCATTAATTGAATATAATGAATCATATTTCTATAAAAATTAAGTGACATATTTTACTGGGCACAAATTTTTCGCCTATACACCTAAGTAAGACAATTTATTATTACTATTATCTTTTATTAACTGTCAAATTTCTCTGTCCAAATGCTTTAAAATGATACTTATAGTATTTTTGTCAAAAAAATTTCTTGGGCAGGGAAAAAACTGCACCCAAAACATTTGTAAGTCCACAGCGTATGCAGTGTAGTCCTCTGGCCCAGGAGACATTTTGAAAATTTCATTTTGGCTCGTGCTTAAAAGTATTTGCCCACCACTGCTGTATAGTATTAGCTAGTCCACTGGTAAATGGAATATTCCCCAATTAAATATAAAGGCCATGCTGCTAATTCCCAATCAAAGAAGTGGTCAGTTCTGTAGAGTGTAAGGCTGGACAATAAAATTAAACATTTAGAATCAGGGTTGCATGATTTAAATGATTTGATTTTTTTTAATAAAAATTATTGATTTAAATATTTTTTTTCACTTCTTTTAAAGACTATATTTCAAAGACAGGAGAACTGAGAATCAGTATCTTATTCTTATCATGCATGTACAGCATCATAAAATAAAGCACAAAGCAGAATAAATAATGCACACTGCAGATTCCTTAATATTAAGATATTTTAATCAGTAGAAGCATGGTGCTGGCATCATCGTGCACATGGCTCACAATCTGACCATCGTTGCCAATCTCTCATAACCAAACAATCTTAAGACAGTTACGATTATACATGACACTAACAACATACAATACAGATTACACAGATGATACTATACAGAAAACATAAATAATACACTACTGAATATAAATCATATGTTACAATTAGTCAGCACAGTAATTCCAATAAGTAAATAAGTGTAAATATATAGCAAGTGCTTTCCAAGAATTTAGGGGTTATCTGAAAGTATGGAGTAGGGGTAGTGCAATGATTATGACGATTACGATTATACATTACACTAACAACATAAATACAGAAAACATAAATAATACACTACTGAATAAATCATATGTTACATTCCCCCTTTTACTATTATTGTAGTAATCATTTATATAAGGTCGCTTAACAGTATGACCAGATCTAGTACAATAATTTTGTGTGTTTGAATGACTTACATCATTATTATTATTATTATTATTATTATTATTATGAACAACAGTTGGTTGAACATTATTAGTATTATTATTACATTGAATAGCAGCTGGTTGAACATTACTTGTAACACTGTTATTTTCATCATTAACATCAAAAGTAATATTTTCATTTGGTTTCTAGCAAAGCTTACAGTTTTCTATAAAAGTATTCCACACCTCAAATATTAGTGTAAATTTATTCACACTGCAAATGTGAAGACCTTGTTAGTTTATTTTCAAAACGAAGGAATTTCATAACTTCCGGAAACCTATCTCTACTTTATAGTTTCATGAAAAAAACTTTGGTCCCCAAGTCTTGGACCACAAACTAAGAATTGAATTGGTAAGCCCTTGGCGGCTAATGTCCTTATGTACAACAACGCTATGAATTCTTCCAGTTCTGCTAATAAAATAGTGAAATAGTCATTATGAAATTTACATTTGTCTTCAACATCAGTATATAGCCTGCCGTATTTCTAGGTATAATCATTTGTTAGGACTAAAATAAAAATAACGATTTTCTTGAAATTTTCACTATTTTGTAAATTACAATGATTTAGGAAAAGTCAAGAAAGGATTAAGATATTTGCAAAAGAAATAGAAGAGCTGTCAGAGATAAAAGTTCGCTAGGTGTCAAAATGTCCCCTTCCGTAATTCTAGTGTTAAATAGATATATCCCTATTTTTTAATGAAATGGAGAAATGCTTATTTAGAAAAGATTGCTTAGTGAAAGAAGATGGGAAAGGGCATATTATTTTTGGTTTGACAAGTAAACATATTTAGATTGAAGTTATGTGTAATTATTATTAATGTCAGAGTTGGCATGATTTAAATCCATTGATTTAAATCGGTTGATTTTTTTTAAAATCATTTATTTAAACATTTTTTTCACTTGTTTAAAACCTATATTCCAAATACAGAATTGGAAATAAATCAGCACAGTAATACCAATAAGTAAATAAGTGTCAATAGATAGCATGTGCTTTTCAAGAATTGAGGGGTTGTTATCTGAAAGTATGTAGTAGGGGTAGTGCAATGATTGATTATGACTGGTGGAATTCATTTTATGAAATGGGAAGTAAAGAGAGTATTGCAGAACTTGAAATCCAGGTTGTCTACCCAATAACAACAGCCGTGGCTTCATCTGCTGGAATGGAAAGACAGTTTTCTTCTTTTTTTATTGTTCATTATAGCCTTCGTAACCAATTAGTAGTGGATAAAACATGAAACTTAGTGTTTTTATTGAAACAAATCCATAATTTGGTGCTTCGGTGAAAATATTGAAATAATTGTAAATACTTTGCATTAAAAGAATATTTAATTTGTTCTTTAAATTTACATCTTATTTAGTTTGCACCATCCAATTACAAAATAATAGAATGTATTTAGATTGAAATTTATATATTTAATTTCAGGTAATCAGTGTGTAGAATATACTAGATAGATAAGGTGTTACTTGTTATAACACTATTTCTATGTATATTGCAAAAAGCATGAAAAGCAACAATTAAAGTTAGCATTCTGAAAAAAATCTGATTTAAATCCAATAAATCTGATTAAAAAAAAAATCAAGATATTTTTTCTAACCCTGATTAAAGTAGAAAAAATAATTACTGTAATAACAGAAATAATAAAAATTTTTCTAAAAATATTTCTATCTTTTAGTGAGTATTATTTCTGTTACTACTATTTAGAAAAAAAAAAAAAATGTTAAGAAAACACAAAATAGTTTTTGGGTCCAAATAACCTAGTGTTAAAAGACGGTTATAGTCAACTACACTGTCTAGTAAACTGTCAGACAGCATTAGGTACTGTGCAGACACTGCAATGCACCTTTTATTTCCTTTTTCTAGAAATCTCTCCTTTTTTCCTTATTTCATGGCATTCCCCCTTTTTTTTATGCCTATTCCCACCTTTTATTCCTTTTTTCTTTGGGCCATTCACTCGTTTTATTTGTTTTCTTCCTAAAAAATTAGACTTCACTGTATTCACTGTATTTCTTAAACATTAATTATAAATCATTGTAAGAAAAATTAATAGAATTTTAGAAACTTTTTAATAAATTTTGCTGTTACAAAGTTTTCAAGTTCTGTTTTGAAGTGCATTTTTTTAAAGCTTTGCTATTTGAAATGGCTTTTAAATTATTGATGCACTGTTGAGATCCCTATTTTAACAAACCAGTTTATAACAAATAAAAATTTTGATCTCATGATTTTCCTTTTGTTTACAATGCTAATTTATCCTTAAATTCTCCATTTTATACATTTATAGTGAATCTTTCAGTCATTTCTTTCTGTCATTTACTAAATTTTTTTTCTTCATTTTTTATAAAACTTTGCAGTTATGAAAACCGATTTAAATATGTTTCTAGATTTAAAAACAAAATGCATGGAATTAATAACATTTTGTCCAACTACTCAAGGAATTTTTTTTTTTTTTTTTTTTTTTTTTGTATTGGACAAAGAAATTTCTTAAACTATCTTGATACTGGGATCACGTCTGTAGAAGATTATAAATACATTCATCACATATAAAGCATATTTTTTCCAGCTATTATAACAAACAATATACACATACAACCAGTTCAGAGAAAATGTCCTTTGTCATCCAGTGTAATTTAGTGCTGCCATCTATTGACAAGAAACAGTATGTATTCTTGTTGTCTTTTACAGGCTGCTACTTAAAGCCTGAATTCAACGAAACATTAAGTTATTTTGAGCGATTAACAGCATTTACATAAAATTTCCGATATATAGATTATGTAAATCCAGTGGTTAAGAATATCCATTTTTCTCATAATAGTTTTAAATGCAAACATAAAACTTAAAAACATGACTCCGATGATTTTTATTCACAAAATTTCATTGAGAGTTTGGTTAATGCTGCCATCTATTATCAGTTGTAAAAAGTATAAACTCAAAATGGAAAATATTTTTACTAATAAATAACAGCAGGGAACTAATAAATAACTGCAGAGATGAATAAGCAAATCTGTGGTACTCATATGCTATAAAGGGTTAAAAAGAAAAATGTTTTTCTCTGTCTATACCTTCACTTTATCCAAGGGTCTACTTTTTTCCACCAGACCCGATTCCTCTCATTTTATTCTATTTTTAAATGCAATATCACAAATTGTCCCCTTTAGATATCCTATAGTTTATTCTCTTTAAGGTATCCGTCTACGTTCGGAGAACTTTTTCTTTAAACGTAGAAATTAGTTTTTACATTTTTAGATTTATATTTTATATTATCATAGAGAATTGCTCTTAAAAATTTATTCCTGGAGAAATTTTAATAAAACTTTGAATAAATGAAGAAAATTTAGTAAAAAAAATCGGGTTTTTCAAAAGGTTTAATTTTTTTAATAAATTAAATTATTTGAATATTTTTTGACGCAACACATTTCTTATACACTGCACTAGTGAATCATCTATAATCTTTGCTTAATTTACATTTAGTCAAAAATGTTGGTCCTTCAAAATTTTTAACGAATTCATTACCTTTTTAACGAATTGTGTAACACCATTAAAAATTATCCAATTTAAGCTTTTAGGTCATTCAGTAGTAAATACTGTCAAAAGCATTCCTAATAATTTTCAACAAAATATTTTAAGAACTTTTTGAGAAATCACATTTTGTTAAAAATACCGTTCTGAGAAAAACGAATTTGAAGTTTATGAAAGCAACTTTAACTATTAAAAAATTAAAATACATGTTTAAAATTCCCCACACTTTCTTGCTTCAAAACTTTCTAATTGCCAAGTTGCTAATTATTAAAAATACTAGAAAAAATTTTTAACTGATCTTCCTGAAAATTTTAAAAGTTTTGCCCCCAAAAATGCTCTTTAAAATTCTTTAAATTCACAACTTCCGGTTCCGAAGTTTCTACTTCCGTTTTGTTTTGACAGCTGTCACTGATGTTTAAACAGCTGTAACTTTTCTTTAAAATGCCGTAGAAACAAAACAAAAACAGATTTAGAAGTCTAAAAGTTGAAATTTTACAATAGAGAAATATAAAAAAAATTATGATTTTTGGCAAAAAAATGACGTTTTCAACGTAGACGGATACTTTTAAAGATTGAAAATTAGAGGACTTATAGATGTACATAATGTCTTAAATATCTAATAGATTCCACAATTACGAACGAATATTGGATATATATTTTCTTTCATCCCATAGAGTTCTGTGGGATCTATGGGAGTTCTATGGGGTACGGAATAAAACTTCCATAAAATTCTATGGAACATTCTGGGATATCATGCATGCGGTTTGATCTCCATTAGATGTTTCCAACCTCTGTCTGGCTGTGTGGGTATTTCAGATTTTTAAAAAATAGTTCAGTTACAGTAAATTTCATTGAAAAATGGAATTTCAAGTATAGAAGAAGAATTAGAACGGAGAAATTCTCCAAAAACTACCATCGTTACTAATCCGACGAGCGAATAATAAATTTTATCTAGTGTCGCCATCTAGTGACCAAAACGGTAACAAAACATTTTTCGATTATAAAAAAGGACACTAAATGAATAAATAAATAAATAAATAATTCAAAATTTGAATCGGAACAGATGCATTATAGTCGCTGGTCCCGTCCGCCATGTTTTTTTTTGGCGACCAACAGAAAAACGCATGATTTGAAAAGTCGCCAAGTAGAAAAACATAGCGGCGGTCACGTGGCATATTTGAAACACAACATTAACAAAACTAAACTTTAAAAGGAAACAGGAGTACCTTTACTCTGTTGACACATATCTTAAATATTACTAATCTGTTATTTTTTCAAAAAACGTAAAAAATGATGATTATTATTCTAATTTTATTTTATTAATACTTTAAATTGTTAATCTGTTTCCTTTTAAAGTTTAGTTTTGTTAATGTTGTGTTTCAAATATGCCACGTGACCGCCGCTATGTTTTTCTACTTGACGACTTTTCAAATCATGCGTTTTCTGGTGGTCGCCAAAAAAAAAAAAAAAACATGGCGGACGGGACCGGCGACCAGTGTTGCCAACCATACGATAATTATCGTATATGTACGATAATTTAGGACTCTGTGCGATGAAAAATAATGTCAAAATTATGTGACATAATTCTGAAAAACTCTACGATAATTTCCTGATTTGTATGATAAAACAACTGTAGACTAATGGAGAATTAAAAGAACAAGGAATTTAACTGTAACTCTATGAAGAGCAACAACAAAAAATTGAGACTGTCTTTATTTTTTATCATTAAACCGATTATTAAATAATAATCGTTTTTATTAATGAATATTTCATATTTAAAAAAAAAACCACAGTAAATAATGATTTATAACATTATTAAAAAGTATATATAAGTTTTTTTTCTTCTGTCAATACATAAAATGCCCGAATAGTTTTATTGAGGGCAAATAGAATAAAGAAAACTAATTAAACTTTTTATTGTATAGAAATATATTAATCCTATAACCTAAATATATTTATAAATAGTCCAAGATTTCAGTGAAATGTATAAAAATATATAAATAAAAATAATTAAAAATCTCTTGATTTCATTATCATTAACCCTTGAACTTTCTTTTATAAATTAAAAGTAAATTATATGGTTTTTTAAACAATTAATTGGCTGTAAATTGTTTAAGAACTGAATCAGTATCTATATTGAAACTTTTTATATATGGTATGAAAATGCTTAGATCAGTAAAGAAAAATCATATGTCTGGTGTTTCATATAAAGTAAAATACGGGGTGATAGAAAAATATTTAATGAATCATATTAAAATATTTACATATTCCCCCCCCCCCAAAAAAAAAGTGGGGGGAGGGGAGGAACGCATAACGAGAAAATATATCGTACAAGCGCCATCTATTAATACTATTTTAAATTATTACAAAAATGTACGATAATTTATAAGCCAATGTTATAATTTTAGGACCTAGATCCATAATTTTGACTTTGAAGGTTGGCAACACTGCCAGCGACTATAATGAACTACAATTTATTCCGATGGGTGGGCTTCTTATAAATGCTTTACTGAAATGGGGTATAAACATTTGGTTGTGAATCACAGCGAAACGTTTGTTGATCCGGTGACAAAGTGTCACACTAATGCGATAGAAAGCACATGGCGCGCCATGTGAAGAAAAAGCTATCTTATAATAGGCAGGCTATATTTGAGTTTTTTTTTTTTTTGCGCAGTATATGTTTGAAAAACAGTGTCAGTACCGTAACGAGGACCCCGTTAATAAATTTTTTGAAATTATTGGGAAAACAGATTGGAAAGATTTTAAAATTGAAAAACCTGAACCTAAAAAGAGGAAAAATAATGAAGCATCCGCATCGAATAAAAAATAAAAAATTATAAAAAATATAAAAGAAATTGGAAAAAATTATACAAATTAAAAAAAGGGAAAAATTATAAATAAAAAAAATTGAAAAATTATAAAAACCAAGAAAATTAATAAAATCTTAAAAAAAAAAAAAAAAAAAAAAAAAAAGGGGTCTTTGCGCCCCAAGAGTATGCATCTAGTGCATCCTGTTGAGCACATTGTCCCCTTCTTTTCGTATGTCCTTTTTTTTATTTTTACAATTTTTTTTGTTTCTGTAATGTATCAACTGTTTTGTTTTTTCCATATATTCGGGGGGTTGAGGGGGGGGGGTTTTCCCCCCTCAAAATGTTTTAAATTTGTACTGTTTAAAAATGTTTATTTAATTGTTTTACTTTAATATTTAATCGTAATTGTATTTTTGGTGTTCACATTTTTAATTTTATTCATTTTTTGGGATTATATACATGTTTTAGTAGTTTCAAACTCAAAGATTTTTTATGTGCGAGTTTTTTTCTTATTTTGCCATAAATGTTTTTTTTCTTACGAAAACGCCATTTTCGTTCGTCATTTTTTTTGGTGATTTCCAAAAACCCCATTTTCGGCCCCCATCTGACTTGGCGACTTTTCGGAAAACAGGGTTTTTGGTAAGATCGCCAAAAAAAAAAAAAAAAAAAAAAACATGGCGGACGGCCGGGGTGATTGTATCGCAGCAGTTCCAGAGTAAACATAATATATATCATTTTAATAAGCACTAGTATTTTGAAGAATCTAACATGTGAGGGGGGGATTTCCCCCCCCCCCTTGTGCAAAGAACAAAATGAAAATGTCCCAAACCAATTAACTTAGAATATCCTGATACTTTTTAACTATTTCAAAACCGACATAACTGCACCCGTCATAACTAAATTAACTAAATCCCAGAAAATGATAAGAACAGAAACAAATGTTCCAAACCAAAGCATCTTGTTTGGTTTAGAATATTTTAATACTTTCTAACAATTTCAAAACCGAAATAACACCCGTCATAACTAAATTAACTAAATCCCAGAAAATGATAAGAACAGAAACAAATGTTCCAAACCAAAGCATCTTGTTTGGTTTAGAATATTTTAATACTTTCTAACAATTTCAAAACCGAAATAACACCCGTCATAACTAAATTAACTAAATCCCAGAAAATGATAAGAACAAAAACAAAATGTTCCAAACCAAAGCATCTTGTTTGATTTAGAATAATTTGATATTTTTTTAACAATTTCAAAACCGAAATAACTTCACTTGTCATAACTAAATTAACTAAATCCCAGAAAATGATAAGAGCAAGCACCAATCCCTTTTTAGGTTAAATTTTCATGTTTTCCCCACATTTAGGACAAACATAACTACCCTTTAACAACCCTACCTCCCTTAAAAATTTTTGAAATAGCTCCTTTTTACTAACCAAATACATAAAATAAACTCAAATTGGGAATTCCATCATCCCCACAAACGTGCCGTTTTGAATGAAATGCAAATCCAACCTCAGGTCTAAGAATTTCCTGATATTTCTTCACAATGCTACAAATAGTTAAAACAGAAATAAGAACATACGCCATAACTAAATACCAAAAATAACTTACCCCTACGAGACAACCTACTACTGGAACGAAAAGAACATTTAGCACAGAAAATTTACATAGATAGCCGGATAATGACGTCAAAAATCACGTGCACCAATAGGATGCAAGAACATATAGAAGCTTCCATATTCCCCTATCAAAGTTAGGGTATATACAGCAACCTAGTCATCGCCCCAAAAATCGCCAAGTTTGGCGAGAAAAAAACACGGCGACTATAATGCATCTGTACCTTTGAATCAGTAGAAACCACGTTTCATGGACCTCTGTCTATTCTTTTCGCCAATTTATCTAAACTGATCACCAAAAACTTCTCGAGCGATGTAAAACTTTGTAATACCCTTTGTGAGGCGTAACTGAAGAACAGGGTGCCCTCGCCAACTTGGCGATAAAGCTGAACATGGTAGCCTAACATTTTCTCCTGATCTCTCCATGTCCAAACAATCTGTATCTATATTTTAAGTTATATTATATTTGTATCCAGCTCTTCTCGTAAAACTTATTTCTTATATATTAAATGCGCGTAATGCTTAAAAATATTAGATACAATGAATCATTAAAGGTTCACTATGGCTGATTTTTAATAATTTGGAGCTGTTGACTTTGCAAACTTGTAAGGAATGAATTACCCCAAAATGTAAATGCCCGCTTTCTCAGTGGTTTTGGTTAATTAAGAAAATGTGTAAAATTGTATTAAAATGGCGGTCTAATCTACATCAAATTCGCCCAAAAAGCAAGGGATAAAATGTTGTTCGGATGAAATACCTTTATGTTTTAGTAGACATCGCCAATTATTTCACCAAATTTGCCAAGGGGCACCCTATTCTTCAGTAGTACTACTTTGTGATAATTGTTGGCAAGTAACGTTAACACCGTTCTTGTTTCATCACGAGTTTTATTTACACAGGATTTCGAAGTTTAGGTTTTTAACCCACTTTAAATCTTGCAGAAGTGAAAATAAATATATATGTTGTTTCAGTTTTCGTTCAGTTTAGTTTTAAATTTCTACAATTCTGCAAATTTAATCTTTTATTTCGATAACATCTTAACATTGTAGTTAACGCATAAAAAAAGGAAATAATATAATTAAGAAGATTAAAATTACGCTTCCAGAATCGTTCTTGGAAAAATTTTCAAACCTTCCGTTGTATTGTTTCCGACAAGGGAAAACTCAATTGTAATTCTAAGGTTGTGTCGCCATCTAGTAGTTAAAATGGTAACGATTAACACATTTCTCTCAATTTATTTTTTATTTTTTGTTCCAAAAAGAATTGCTCAAAAAATATGTAAATAAATATTAGATTTAACTATAAAATACACGTATTTATATAAAATGATTTTTATAATGTAATTGAATTATACGAGAGGAAACTATTAGGTCGTATTTAAGCTAAACTCCAAATTAGTGAATCTATAATTTACGAAAATTCATGAATTAAGTGTACTAACTTATGTATATATATATGTGTGTGTGTATATATATATATATATATATATATATATATATATATATATATATATATATATATATATATATATATATATATTAGTGAATCGTAAATTTAGCATGGGACTCTATGGGTATCTCACCAAATTTGGCGAGATACCGGCTCGTTGGCGACAGTTTTGGCAACCTATTTTTTTTGTCGCTAAATTCGTCGCCAAATGTGGTCAAGTGTGGCGTCACATGACAACTTCCGGTTCCGATTTCTGGAATATTCCAGCAGTTTCTTTGGCCTATATAAGGCAGGCTGAGTCCCAAAAGCAGAGTTTACTAAAATAAAACTGCTCGTTTACACTTCTTTTTTGCGTTCCATTATTACCTATGCAGCACTAGTGTGGTCCTATGCAGCAGATTTTAACATTAAAATTCTTACTGTTCTTCAACGATGGCCGAATGGTAGAGCGCTGCTCTTCGGAACCGGAGTTCGCGGGTTCGAATCCCGCTGCTGGCATGGATGTGTGTAGCCGTTCGGAATCGGCATTAAACTGTAGGTCCGGTCTCATTAGCCCTCGTGTGCAAAACAGTAGACCGTAGCGCTCCAAACCAAACCTTACTGTTCTTCAAAATTTAATTCTCAGAGAAATCGCTAATGCTCCCCGGTACTTTAAAAATAGTGCATCCATGAAGAATTAAAAATTCTTCCTATGCACGACCACAATATATATCATTTTAGCACGAACACAATATATATCATTTTAATAAGTACTAATATTATAATAATCTTCCATGTGATAAAAGAAATGTAAAATAAATTTAAAAATAATGGAAGCCAAACGAACTGCTAAGATGCAAATTTCTCGAATAGTGCCAGGTACTGACGTCAGAAATCACGTGCACCAATAGGGTGCAATAACACATCGGAACTGCCATACTCTACCATAAAAGTCAGGGCAAACACACCTACTCACTCATCGCCCCATAAAACAACCAAACAATCGCAAATTTGGCGAAAAAACAGGGCGGCTATAAGGCATCTGTACGAATGAAAATGTAACAATTGAAGGTAAAATAGCAAGAAAAGAATAAAAATTAGTTTAAAATATTATATAAAATGAAATAAAATATTAGAAATAATGTAAAAAACTGCTCAAGATTATGTACGATTATTAATAATAAAATATAATTTATTAATAATAATAATAATAATAATAATAATAATAGTTTTAGTTCATGTATTAGTCAATAGATGGTGCTAGTGAAATATTTTTTCCCCTGAAACATTTGCAGCATAGGGGCTGTCCCCATCCACTCCTTTCCTCTTTGCTTAGAATTTAATTTTTTAGACATCTGCGTTAAAAATGGAAGTCTTTTAGTCGTAACGAAATTTCAGAAAAAAAAAAAGATTTAATATTTCTGAAGCGCAGAAAGCAATTTAAAGGAATTCTCAACTTTATCTTATAAAGTGACGTTTGTCTCAGATGAGATGTTTATTTTGAAACACCCCTGAAAAGGAAGAAAAATATAATTTAAATATTAAAAAATGGAAAAGAGATTGAAATCTTTCGCAGTCAGTCTTCTGCCGGATTGTTTAAATTTCGGGATAATTTAGTTCTGTAGGTATTTTAATAGCATTAAAACGTATCTTCCGCTATTATCATTTTATCTTATTAATGTACCAGATAAACTTTAAAAAAAACCTTAAAAGGAAAGGCATGGAAGTTTTATACATTTTTTGAGGAGTAAAAAGAAATCAAAATAATGCTGAAGGTTTTTTGGATACAAAATAATTATTTAAAGTTTTTTCTCTAGAAAATTTTAGTTCGGGATTAGATAATTTTTTAAAGGAATAGATGGGATTTTTTTATTTTTTATTTTTGTCAAATAGTAATTTTGTCAGATTTAAAATAATGTTTGCAATCACTGTAGAAAAATACTTAAAAAGGTGAACTGTTTAGATATTTTATGTGTACACTTTTTATAGATTTTGAATCTTTTATATTAACCCCTTAACGTGCATGCTCGAGTTAACTCGAGCGGTGTTGTACTTTATGTTACTGTAATTTTTCACATTCGAATGCAATCGAGAATTAAATATGAAAGAAAAAAGCCCAATCGTTTTATTGATATTTATAATTTACATGGAATGTAAGCTATAACACTTACTTATTTAAGTATAAAATATATATTCTTTTTCTACTTATCACTTACGACTTATCTCTTCCTTGTGAGCCGATTTCCGACAGCATATTTAGATTCTGATTCGCTCATTTTTCAATATATATTTTACTAAAATATAATGTAAAATAAAATATAATTGTTAACTATTTTATTACTAAGGTCTGGCTGTAAAGACATCCTTGACTCGAGGCGTCACTTTATATACTTTATTCTTCAGGTTGGTTGGTTGGTAGGAATTTATTGGCGCTAATTCCTGAAAGGACAAACTGCGCCAAATAAGACTAAAATAAAAAACAAAGTAACAGATAAAAAAATAAAATAAACACAGGATGTAGGAATTTTGAGGATGAAATAGACGAGATAATAAATTGCAAATATATACAAGATAGATTATTACATAAGAAAATTAAAAAACAAAATTGAAAATTGAGAAATTGAAAATCAAAAAAATTGTTAAATTGAAATTAAAAATTGAAATAAAGATTAACGTGATATTTTCATCTGTTATATTCTTTATCCTAATGTTTTATCCTTTTTGCGAGATATTGGGTTTTACCATCATATCTGATTTTTTTCTTCACTTTTGTCGTTTGTCATTTTTACAATTTTCAACACTTTCATCTTTTTTTTATCTCACTTTTTTATAGTGTTATTGTGAGGATTGTATTTTACGATTGTATCCTGTAAATGTTTTACATTTCTACAATTCTACTTTTTACATTGTCTTTCTGAGGTACACTTCGGTTTGGCACAATATATTCCGTTTGGGATTCAGTGCCAATAAATTCAAATCATCCATCCATCCATCCTTGTTATATCCTTTTAACTGGCTTTTCTAGTTATTTCTTGATATACCTAGTTATTCTATGAAATAACGGATTTCACACTTTAACAGTAACACACACACACACACATATATATATATATATATACACATATGTAATAAGACGGACTTCCCAATTGGTGGTTGCAGTCATGGCCCATGAAAATGATCAAAGACCTTTATTAGCAGGTCGTTGGATAATGGGTTTCCACTTCATTATCGGGACAGGACAAACTGAGGGGTCAACTAACATAAAGTTATAAGTAAAAGGCCCTTAACACCTGGGCCAACATCTCGGTAAAAATCTCAAGGAAAATCTGCCTCCGACAGCGTGCATCTATCTCCTTTTTGTTCTGGCATTTCCTAAATTGACCGCTGGGGCTGTATAGAGCTATAATAATCCATGTTGGATAAAGAACAGTCGTCGTTAGACCATGAAAGAAAACAGTAAAATTTGATAGTAAAAATAGAGTTAGTTGAAACAATTCGTCTTTACACTCTGCACAAACTTTGTAAATTCGCATTTATAATGTTATCAGGGCATAAGAAGCCAGCCAATCAAAGGTTACTAGTGTTACGAATTTCGCAAGTTGGCATGTATTTTTGCCGTATACTGTGTATTATAATGGGTAAATCATGTATTTGGCGAGATATTGGCTCGTTGGCGATGTTTTTGGCGACTAATTTTTGGCGCCAAGTTTGGCGACTTGGTGACTTTCTTGGCGACCGTTTGTACCTAGTACTTTCTAGAATATTCCAGTTTCTCCCGAGGATATAAATACCGGGAGCCGATCCTGATCGAGGTTGAGTTAGCTGAGAAATTTGTAGAGGTAAAGACCTACGTTGTTTGGCGCTAAGAGTTTTAGTGAACTATCGCCTGTGCTAGCCAGTTCTCGCGGTGTTGGCTGCTGTATTCGTGTTTTCCCTGCATTACGAATAAAGTGCTG
>JAGEOH010000487.1:0-44181 GCA_032207245.1 Pardosa pseudoannulata
CACTGGCCTTCCTTATCCTGACCTGAAAATTTACATCAAAGATTTAGTTCACTCTAAATGGCAGAATTCTTGGGTAAACATACAGTCAAATAAATTGCGAGATGTAAAAGACAAAATTTCTAAATGGCCTCAACTTCCTTCTAGAAGACAAGACGTGATATCACTCGTCTTCGAGTGGGTCACTGCCGACTCACACACGCTCATCTCCTGCTTGGTGAGGCACCTCCACAGTGTGCGTATTGTAAGACTACTTATACAGTCGCACATATTTTAACGTCTTGTATTTGTTTTAAATCATTGTACATAAAATTCTTTGGAAATTCATCACCTAATCTTAATTCAATCATTGGAAAAATCCCACATCCAGGCTTATTCCCATTTCTTCGCTGTACTGGCTTGTACTTTGAAATCTGATTTGTTTTTTTCTATATTTTAATGTTCATTTTTTTGTAATTTTTAATTCTTAATTTTCAATCTTTGTAAATAAATAAATTTCATTGTTGTTTTGTACCTTTTTCAATTTCTCATTTTCTGTTTTACATTTTTAAAAAAATTAATTTTTAATCAAACTTTGCTGATTATTGTATTGTTCTGTTTGTGTTTCTAAATTTTCTATTTTGTTTATTGTTATATGTTTTTCTTTGGTTTTGGGCATCTTTCATTTTTACAGTTTCATCAAAATTTTTTCAAAATTGTGTTGTTCTTTTGAATTTTTCGTCTTGTTTGGCGCAGTTTGTCCCTTGTGGAATTAGCGCCACTAAATTTCAAACAACCAACCAACCAACCTCCGTAGGGGTCCCCATTAAAACTCGAAGTCACAGCTGCGTCTATATTTTAAAGTTTTATTTGTTTTAAATATGTACAAATTTTTGGAAAATTAAACTAATTTAATAATTAAAAATACATCCACTATTCTTTCTTCGCTTACTGGTTTGGAATTTGAAATCAATTTTTTTTTTACAACAAAGCAATAAATTTTTTAATTCACAATTTTTTTTTTCTTCAATCTTAATATTTTTCAATCTTATGTAAATAAATAATTTATTTTTTTTTACCTCAATTCTCATTTTTGTTTTTATTTTTTAAAAAAATTAATTTTTAACAAACCGATTACTGTTTTCTGTTTTTGCTAAATTTACATTAATTTTGTTATTCAAATTTTTTTCTTTGGTTTCTTTTTCTTTTTACGTTTATCAAAATCAAAATTGTGTTGTCTTGAACTCTTGTTTCTTTTTTTTTGTGATGTAGTATTTCACATCCAACCCTTGCTAGATAAATTCGGTTTTACTATTTCTGAGTACAGGCGTAGGAGGCCTGAAAATTTTGAAGCTTCATTCAAAGTACTAATTCGAAAGTCCTCATTGCAAGACATCACTTCACTGTTGATAGATAATTGAGTGATGCCATCAATTAGTCTACGCTTATGGATATCGATTAGTAACTGGAACTCGCTCCAGGTTGCGGATTTTTGCCATGAGTGATGCATAGGGTGTAGGGTTATCACTCACCATTGCTAGTTCTGATCATGGATTGGTCTCTACTATTTTATCTGCCATGGCAGCCTGAGTTTCAAGGTTGCCATCACTAACAATTAATATATTTTTAATATTATCTTGCATTTTTTTCGAGCCACAGGGTGCGAAGGACTTTATCGGAAATGTCTTTCGTACTTCTGAGTGACCGCATCTTGCGCAGCAGCATGCAAGGCTTCATGTCGCCAAGTTCCAAGCCTGTAATTAATCGCTTGATACATTTTGTTTCGCTTTCTTTGAAAGTGCCAAGAAGTCATATCTTTGCTTTACTGTACTTTTTAGTAGTAGTGTCCTTGATAATGTCCCAAATAGTCTCTATATACTTTGGTTCGAGTTTAGTGACGAGATAATTGAACTGTGTTTCTTCCGAGGTAATGCCACTGATTTTAAATTGCGCTTCAACTTGATAGAACCACATCTCGGGTTTTTCAACCCAAAACGGAGGAAGTTTCACACTCACTTTGTTCGCTTCCAGCTTGGTTGGTTTCGGACGCTTGAGAAACTTCATCGCCAGCCATTTTTCAGAGTCCAGGGTCACCAGTTTATTATTTTTTTTTAATTGGCATCACTTGAAGTTACGTGGTTTATTATCAGGTACGACATCTACGTAATCCAAAATTCTTTATTTGTTATCCACAATTCATTATTCACTCATCGAACTATTAATGCAAAACGACTCGTGCTACTGCGACACACGTGCTTTCGTATAGCAACAATTAACACACACTGTGTTGCCAAATTACATGCCTCAAACCTTTTACAGACATTGGTTACAGTTATAGAAATACCAAAAATATGAATTATTTAATATAAAAATTAATTAAAGTTTATAATGTTGTAAAAAATTATACTTTATACATACCTTGCTTCCTAAATATTTAATACAATTAAACATACTTTAAAAATAAAATTACATGTTACAAGTATTATTTATCGACACCAACTCAACTGATAGTTTAATATTAGTGGCTTGACATGAGCTGCCATCTAGTGGCTAAGAATTCTACTAACTCAAATTTGCAATTTATTTTAATATTAGATTAGATTCCTTTATCTCCTACACATCAGAACTGACAACAAAGCAGTGTTGCCACAACACATAATAGAAGAGATTATAGATAGGGTTACCAAATAACAATGATTATACAAAGTATAGAATACAAAAAATGTGATTAACACTCAATACTGTTTAACTCATTCAAACAGTCCCTTGAAGTAATACCTTCTATAATTCTATATAAGTTGAACTTCCTTGCTGAGTAGTACGGCGGCAAACTATAGATTTGTGTCCAAAAAGACCACAAGCCAGACACTTAGGGCCAAGAGAATGACTAGGGCACGACCGAGAGAGATGTCTTACCTCATTGAAATTAAAACAACTTTGTTTAGTTTTAAATAGAATTGCGTCATTAACTTTTGAGTCTCTTGGTTGGGGATTTTTCGTCCATTACCGCGTCTATTGCCTTCATGGGTATTTTTAAAATTCGATGGATATGAATTATTTGTATTTCTAGCACTAACTACGGATTCATAAGTTTGAAGTTTTTCCTTGAATTCAGAATACGAGTTTGCACCGTAGAGAACAGTCTTATCGGATGGAGTACCTATTATTCCCTGTATTGTATACTGAATGACAGAAGCTTCGTCAATGATACCGTCACCACGATTCGCAATTTCGCGCATTGCAATAAAATATTGCATAAAACTTTCACTTGAGCGTATTTTCCTATTTTCGAGTTGTTTATGAATGGTAATTGATGGGATTTTATCCGAAAACTCATGAAGTAACACGGTTTTAAATGCGTCGTAGGAATTAAGATTCCGTTGTGAAAATAAAAAAAGTTTTAGCTGTTCCTACTAAAAGTCGTTTCGCAAAAATCAATTTTCGCTGATCAGTAATAGTCGGAAATAATTGGAAATTATCCTCAATGTCTTTGAAAAAAGCACAAATTGAATAAGTATCATCGGCTGAAAATTTTCTACAAGTACTTGATAGATCCCTCAAAACAAACCAAAATTGATGAGTCATCTCTGCAACCTCGGAGTTCGCAGTCATAACACTAGACTGACTAGGGTCGGAATTTGTTACTTTCGCGTCAGCGGGAATCAAGTGTTTCGCATCTGTCACAGTAGGTGAAGGGTGTGATCTTTGATCTGTATCCAGCGCTTCGTTTGAAGTATTGAAAGAGGCATCATCGTCTGATAAAAAACTAACATCAAATGAACTACGAAATTCCACCAGATTTGTGAGGGCATGGAAATTTTTTTCACATAAAACATTTTTTTTAGGGGAAGCTTCTAAATGCCACAGAAATAAAGTCAGATAAAGAAAAATGTTTTAGTAAAAAATCTTTATGTTTATCCAAATCAAAATTTTCAAGAAACGCGGCAAAATTTCTCATTTTCTTTCGCGATGAATGATCAAACTCAGGGTTTCCGAGAACGGTATTAAACAATTTCATTACTCGTGTTGTGCCATATTTAAACCTAAGTTTGCACGTACAATTCCGCCAAACCGATAACTTCAAAACGTACAATTTTCGACCTCCAAAAAAGCTCCGAAAATGGATGTAATGTACGATATTGCCAGTGCTTTCTCCCCTGGAGTTTTGAGGTAGGAGGGTGAGGTCTATTGTTTCGGAACTGCACCCCCCTTTCACTGACATTTCTTAAGGGATACAACCCTACCCTCTGAGGCACAAAGACGCTGATAGCTTTTCATGGCTTTGTAAATCTCTATTTCGAAGTATTTCGTTTGCGGTAACAGATGTATCTCTAATTGCACCAATTAAATATCTTCGATGACTTTCGTGAAAAAACACAAATAAGTCTTCAAAAGAATATTTCTATTTGAACTTTTAGAATCCATTATTTCTTATTGGATAATACTCCAGACTTGACGAGCTTTATGTGTATTAAAAATTAACAATCTATAATATCTATTTATATATCTATATATAACCGGGAGTAAAGGGACAATAACGAGGGTGGGTTTTCCGTATTCCATTCTAGTCGACAAAAGGGGGAAGGTAAAAATCATATAATTCTTTGGCCACTGACATTAGCGTATTAGAATTTTTTCCTAATGTGTCCATATTAAGAGAATTGGCGATCAGCGGAATATCACCTAATTTTAAAGCCATATTTGTTTTAAAAGAATTAAATAGAAGAATGTGTATGTTCTTGTAACGAAATTTGATCAGATTTTTCAAATTCGCTCTCTAGCTTATTAACGTGCTTTGTAATAGCACTACGTATAACAGCTCTATTCTTTTTAAGCTTAAACAACTCATCCATTTTATAATAACTGAGTGGTTTGGCAACAAATATTTATACTCAATAGTTACTGTTGAACTAACAGTTAATATCAATGTATCAAAAGTTTTTTACTTCGATCTAATGAATCACTGAAGATATCCAACTTATACTCCAAAAATCTTCGTCCGACTACTCATTCCCGGCCGATGCACCGAATGTTTATGCGGCATTCATCTAAATCTAAATATCTATAAAAAATACCTCTAAATCTATTGTGGTTCAGTGTGTTTATATCAAATCCAAAACTCAAAGAAAGATTCAACGAGAAAAGTTAAGAAATATTTAATAAAGAAAATTAAGTTAAATTTACGCGTCAGCTATCCATGGAATCAAACTCTTATCGCTAGAGTGCTATAGACGCGCTTTAGGAGGAGAAAAAATAATACACAGTAGTAAGCGCATGCGCGTTGGACAGTTAGCTAAGTGCTATACAGTGTTTCGTCACTAGTGACGTATGGAAGAGTTCAAACAGTTCTCGTCGGAACAGTCATACTTCAAAAATTAAAGACAAAGGTATAATAAAACAGTGCAGGATGTTTAATAAATAAACTTTATTTTGACATAAATATACACAGTATAATGAAAAGTATAATTTAATGTAAAATGAAAATTAAAGTATTCATATAATACTCTCCGCGCTATTTTCGTGTCTTTGCATCCTGAAACAGAAAAAAAAGCATTAAAAAATTAATTTTATTATTAATTATTTAATTTTGTATCTTTGCAAACATCCAATACATAAATATATACATAAAAAATCATTCAAAATAATGAAATGCAAATGAGATATTTTAAAAAAGGTGAAATAACTGGAGATGTCAGATTTGCTGCTCAAATACCGCCTGGGCAAGGTTTTTTAAAATTCAAAATTTATAAATTTTGTTTTCCATCTACAGAAGTTAATTAATCATCGTTTTATACCTAATAATTATATTTGGTTTAATATGTAAACAATATCAACACAAGAGACATTTTAAAGCTCACACATTTTATTTAAATAATTTTCATTAGAAAAAGTATACTTACAAAATATTGACTTTGCCACTTCTGTTGATAGGAAAGGCTTTTTAATCATATTTTTTTAAAGTGCTCTTGCCAGTAAGTGAGTACAATTCGGCAACATCATCACTTAATAGCCTCCTTAGCATATTGTGGATATGGCAGCGCATATCTTTACCACCCACAGAAATTAAAACTTTACACTGGGGATTGAAACAAAAGAAAATCATTAGTATTAACACGAGAAAAATATTTATATTGATACAACAAAGCATCACTATCTGTGTGTTGGCAAAGACTATCAAAAACTAGCACACACAAAAGTCTGAAAATTTGTATGAGCATCATCAGGGCTTCATGCACCTTATAAGGCTCAGATTTAAATTTTTTATTATAAACGAAAATATTAATATCTAATAAAAAAGCAACTTTATTTCAAAAAGGAAAAAAAAACATGTGAACACCTGATTTTACAGCAGATATGAAAGAATTTAAGCATTTTCATTCATCAGTCAAGAAAACTAATTAAGATATTGATTTGAAAATTTCAGAGCACAAGTAGAAAATTTTTAATTATTACAGATAAAGAGAATTTCAAATTATATGAAATTACATTTATATGGATTTGCTCAGAATTTTACTTTTAAAAAGAGAATATATCACATAAACTGAAAATTATTATAATTTTTACCAACAAATGACGAAGATGGATATCCTCAGCAATCTTCTGATTGAAATCGTGAAAGCTGCTATCATCTGTAGCAGGCAGGCTTTCAATGTCTTCATAATCTTCAGTTCTGTCTAAAGTTTCTGACGGCTCTAAACAAGGCAATTTTGTGGGCTGTGCGTTTGTTATCGAGGATATTGTATATAGTTATAGATTGCATGCTGCGCTCTCTATTTACACAGCAGAAATTTTAGCCATTTTTAAAGGTTTGAAAGAGTTATCACTGGATAGAATAGTTAATGAATTTAGAATTTTCTTGAGGTAGAATGATATGTAAATGTTCAATATTACTGAAGAGTAAATAAGGTAACTGCTTACCTTTTGTTTATGCTGGGATTCTCATGAACTGTATAAATCCAAACACAGCTGTTGAAACACACACACCTTTTATTTTACAACACTTCACGACACATAGAGAATAAACTGAGACATGAATACAGAATTATGAATTATGTTACGCTTTAAACCCGGTTCATACATGAATAATAGTAGAATACAGGAATAACATTTTAGAACCGACGCCGAATGTCCAACGGTTTTTCTCTTCGACCGAGTTTGTTTTTCCCAGCGCTCAATAGCGCCATCTATCTTTCGGTGGCGAAATTAATCTAACAACCACATCGTCCGAAAGGCAATTTCATTTTTTACTCAGACTCAAAAAGCGTTTTGCAAACTCTTTCTTCTCCGAGGTATAATAGTCACCTGCTAATATTTCAGGTCCTCGACCTGATCGACAGCCTGAAATCTGTGGGTTTTTCCCCTTCTCTTCAGCTGGATTCCGTCGTATGTAGAATAAAGGGAAATGAGGATGCCGCAGCAAAAACAGCTAGTGATTTTTGTAATATTTTTCTGCCTCTGTGTGATGTTAAAATATATATAAAAAACCTGTTTTATAAGAAGTGGCAGAATTCTTGGGATGAAGAGACTAATAATAAATTGCGTACAATTAAACCAGACATTGAAAATTGGAGTACTTTGCCATCTAGAAGAGAGGATGTTATTCTTACTCGCCTCCGGATTGGTCATACGCGCTTTACCCATCGACACTTTTTACTCGGAGAATCTGCTCCAATTTGCGATCACTGTTATGTAATCATATCTGTAAAACATATCCTCATTGATTGTCCCCGGTTTACACAACATCGTATTCATTATTTTAATTCGTCATCTATTAATATTAAAGTTATTTTAAATAATTCGCCTCATCCAAATCTCTTCCTGTTTTTAAGACAAATTGGTTTTTACTCTCATATCTGAATTTTATGCCTTGTTGCTATTTTCCTTACTTTGGGTTTTATGTATCTTTTCTACACTGGTTTTGTATTTTTAACATGGTCGTTTTTATCTTCTGTTAACCCTTTATAGCTGTTTTGACTAGTTCTTTGTAGTTTTAAGTTAACCATTTGTTTGGCACAATATGTCCCATGAGGACTCAGTGCCATAAAACCCCATTCAACCAACCAACCAACCTGTCTAAAGTTTCAGAGACTTGAAGATTCTGTTGTTGCAATAGTTTGGCCTGATTTTGTAAAATCAGGTCAATTTTATCATCAAGCCGCTGAACTTTATAAGAAATGTCTGCCATCCATGCTAGAAACTTCCCATTCATCAGAGTTTGGCCTGTAAATATGGGACATAAAATTTCCATTACACACTTGTTTATTGAACAAATGAGGATTTTAAATAAATAAAAAGATGTCTATGAAAATAATATTAATTTGAAAAAAATATTTAAGTGAAAAGATTTCTAAAAGTATATAGTTTACATATATTTATTTTCATAATTTATCACCTAACAGGTTAATGATACAAGTTGGGATCAAGAGAAAACAAATTTGTTCCCTTGTGAGTAATTTAATGTATAAAATAGGATATCTCGCTTTAGGTAACAAATTTACACATGTCAAATAAATCATATGGTTTTAGGCATAAATAGTTTGAGAAATGACTGTGCCTGACAATGTGAAAAGATCAATAAGCTTCTCAGTATTGCTATGGAACCCTAAAAAAACTGCAAACATTTGGCAAGAAATTAAGTGTTGCACTTACTTGATGAGCATGCAGCTGCTTTTGCAGATGAACTTGACTGAGGGTTTTCAGATATACTATTATCCGAGATATTGATAGCATTTGTTTGATTTTTATGTGCATTTAAACGTTTAATTTATTGTTTCGTCTATTTCATCCTCAAAATTCCTTCTCCTGTGTTTAATTTTTCTTTATCTGTTACTTTGTTTTTTATTTTCGTCTTGTTTGGCGCAGTTTGTCCAGGTCCTTTTCAGGAATTAGCGCCACTAAATTCCAACCAATCGGATATGTAATACGCCTCTTTATATTTTTTCGCCGCCTGTTTATTGTTTCCTCTTCGGAATCTAAATTTGACGTTTCTTCTGCTTTTGACAGGTGCATGACAGCTTCACTAAAACTATCTGTAAAGAAAAAAATTGCTTATATTATTCCTTGACTGGTTATTATTCCAAGCATTTCTACTACTGATTAAAATTTGAAATGGTAGGTGGTATAGAATATTAGTTATGAATCATCCACTCTGTTTAAATTTTGTTCATATAATATAAAATAATCTGGTGTGACACTCACACGACTTTCTCTAACCCTGAATTTTAGTACATATTCAAGGAACCTTAAGGTGTAAATATATCAAAACACAATTTTGAAACCCCTCAGGGGGTTTACCTACTTTAGGTAAACACGGGTGTCGCAATCCCGAGGTACCCCAGCGATCTTTTGTTCTTTACCTTTTCTTTCCTTTTTTCTCTTCTCTTCCTTTTTTCTTTTTCTCCCTCGTTGTGGTTACCTTTTCGGAGGTGAGAGCTTATCGCGATATGTTGTGTTCCTTTCTGAACACATCTCGCGATTTGTTAACCACCCACGTGTTTGCCGTGCGTGGAGACCCGTGTCCCCGGAAAGGGGGATCCTGGTAATTGAGGGAAACCAACACATTACTTTGGCCCCTGCTTCGGGTAAACGGGTGGTGTAGAATGGTCCCGTCTACATCAATCGGCTGGTCGGACGACATTTGTCACTGGCCTGGGCCAAGCAATCGGTTACCTGCTGGGCACTTTAATGGGTCGAGGCTGCTTAAGGGGTAGCTGTGCGCGTATAGATCCCGGTTAGCACTGGTGCGACTTTATGTCCCTTTTTTGGGAGCGTTTAGCATCCCCTTGTTGGGCTCCATGGTGGGTGGTGCCGCCGGGATCTGAACATCTTCCTTTATAAATATGGAATCTTCAACCCCCCCACAACCCCTCCCCTTGGGTCAAAAGGGGCACAATGATGTGATTGTCAATTTAAGTCATGGTCATGCGAAATTTTTCATTGTACAGAGAAAGGAGGGAAGCTTTTCGGCTGTCTCGCCTTTTCTAATACACAAGTGCATCTCAACATCTGTCGGAGAAGTAAAATCAGTAAAAAAATTAAGATCTGGTGTCTTGCTGATAGAAGTGGCAGACACGAAGCAAGCCTCAAATCTACTGAAATGCACCAAATTCGGAGAACTTTCTGTGACGGTCTCTGCTCATAGTACATTAAACTTTAGTAGAGGTGTTATCTCCGAAGGTGAACTTTACAACGTTTCCGAGGAAGATATCCTAGAAGGTTTGAAACAGCAGAATGTTTGTGGAGTACGAAGAATTACCATCCGTCGAGACGGCAAAATTCTGCCGACTAAACATCTTATTCTCACATTCAACACTCCATCACTGCCATCTCATATTAATGCTGGATACCTTCGATGCCCTGTACGTCCCTTTGTTCCCAGTCCATTACGTTGTTTTCAATGCCAACGTTTTGGACATTCTAAAACATCATGTCGTGGTTCCATTACCTGCCCTCGTTGCGCAGAAGTTGGCCACGATGGCGTTGACTGCAAATCAAAACCTAAATGCGTCAACTGCAAAGGAGACCATCCTGCCTTTTCCCGTACTTGCCCTAAGTGGGTACTTGAAAAGGAAGTACAGGCAGTAAAAGTGAAAAATAACATCTCCTATCCAGACGCTCGGAAACTAGTAGAAGAAAGAACACCCAAACCTGGAATCTCTTTTGCTGCAGCTGTAAAACAATGCAAAACAATAAGCACACAAACTGAAAATATTCCAAAATTACCCAATAGCCCTAAATCTCCTCGTGATCAACTCTCAAAATTTGAAAATAAAGCTCTTACAGTTGAAAATGTAATTGTTCCAAAACCCTTAAATGAACGCGTACCTAGAAACAAATTAACTCCTAAAACTCAAGCATCAAGTAAGATTTTATCAAAAGCAAAGATTACTAGTATAACATCTAAGAAAAAGACTCCCAAACATGAAAAACTTACAGCTGCAAGACTGAAAGAAAAAATAAAAAATAAAAGTAATCTACTGGAGGATTTCGACGATGACGAAACCTCCAAAAAACCTTTCAAATCTAAATTGTCGAGCAAAGATTTCTTAAAAAATCGTCCAGTTGCTGAGGACGATTCAATAAAAGTTTATGTCACTTCCGAAGAGGATATGTTGACTGATAACTCGGACTCTGAAGGCATGTGGGCTAAGTCCCAACCAACATAAACTCCATCCTTTTCCTCCCTAACTTTTACAATGGCGCTGTTGTCTTGGAACTGCCATGGCTTCAAAAGTCACGTCTCTGATATCAGAGACCTCGTAAATAAATACCATCCTGTTTGTTTTGCCCTTCAAGAGACTCTACTTGACAGCAATAAATCAGCCAAATTAAAACGTTATAGTACTATCAGAAAAGATTACATTGAAGGGGGCAGGGTTTGTGGTGGTGTAGCCCTCTTCACTTCTCATGACTACCCTGTGAGAACTTTAAACATTAGTACTAACCTCCAAGCAGTTGCTGTTCAAATTCATATACAATCTCTAATAACTGTCTGTAACCTCTATATTCCTCCAAATAATATCATCTCCCAGAACACTCTTAATAACCTAATTACTCAACTTCCAATCCCTTTTATTATTGTTGGGGACTTGAATGGTCATAATCCATTGTGGGGTAGCCCCAACCTTAATAAACGGGGTCGTCAAATAGGAAAACTGATATCCGACCATGATCTGTGCATCTACAATACAAACCAATATACTTACCTCCATTCCCCTACAAGAACCTTTCACTCCCTTGATTTAGCAATATCCAGCCCTCAAATTTTTCCGTTCTGGAATTTTGCAGTGGATTCTTACCTTTATAATAGTGATCACTTTCCTATTATCCTAACTCACAATAATGCCACCAATACCAATCAGCGTGTTCCTCGTTATGTTCTAGGCTCCGCTGATTGGGATAAATTTCGTATTCTAGCCAATATCTCTACAGACATGGTCAACAATAATACTATTGATGAAGCAGTGGATCATATTACTGAAACAATAATTTCTGCAGCTGATATCTCCATTAAAAAATCTTCCTGTCGTCCTCAAAAGCAAACAAAGCCATGGTGGAACCAAGAGTGTAAAATTTGTTATAAAGCTAAGAGAAAAGCGTTCCAATTGTTCAAGAGACATCCTACGACGGAGAACTTAATAAATTATAAAAAATGCAAAAGTGTTTTCCGTCGCACTTTAAGACGTAGCCAGAAGGATTCGTGGGTGAATTATATAAGCAGTATCACATCCACCATTTCCAGTAAAGATTTATGGGTAAAAGTTAAGCGCTGTTCAGGCGTTTACCCAAACAACCAAATCCAAATTTTAAATTATAATAACAACCTAATAACTTCTGTGGATGACATAGCCAACACAATAGCCTCATCCTTAGCTGATATATCTTCAAGTTCTAATTACTCTTCATCTTTTACAAAACTTAAAAAACTGGTCGAGGATAAACCCTTAAACTTTCAAACTACGTTTAACTTTCCCTATAATACTGATTTTACCATTTCAGAACTAAACAGAGCCTTGAATAAAGTCCATAAATCTTCTGCTGGTCCGGATAATATTTCGTACGAAATGATAAAAAACCTCTCTTCAGTTTCAATGCTCAACCTTCTAAATCTTTACAATAGAATTTGGAGAGAACATAGCTTTCCTTCCTCGTGGAGAGAGGCTATTGTAATCCCCATTCTAAAACCTGATAAAGACCCTATGAATCCTCTCAGCTACCGTCCAATTGCTCTGACGAACTGTTTATGCAAATTACTTGAAAAAATGATAAACGTTCGTCTGATATACTACCTGGAGGAAAATAATTACCTATCAAATTTTCAGAGTGGTTTCCGTCGTGGAAGGAGCACGTTAGATAACATAATTGATTTGGAAACCAGAATCCGGAACGCATTCGTTAAACGGAAGCATTTGGTGTCGGTGTTTTTCGATATAGAAAAGGCATATGACCGCACTTGGCGTCATGGGATTCTACAGCAGCTATTCAATTTAGAGTTGCGTGGTAATATGCCTATTTTCATTCAAAACTTTTTGGCCTTAAGAAATTTCCGTGTTAGAGTAGGAAATACATTATCACGCACTTTTATACAAGAAGAAGGAGTTCCTCAGGGAAGCGTACTGAGTGTGACCTTATTCATTATTGCAATTAATGGGATTCTGAACGAGATACCTCCCTCTGTTAATGGAAGCTTGTATGTCGACGATCTCCATATCTCATGTGAAGGAGCGGATATGAGATTCATTAACAGACAACTCCAGACTGCAGTTAACAAGATCAGTAAGTGGGCGATGGAGAATGGTTTCAGCTTTTCAAGTTCAAAGACATGTTGTGTGCATTTTTGCAAAAAAAGAGGTCTGCACCCTGACCCAGAGATCCAGTTTCTTGGAAATAACATCAACATTGTGAATGAGGTGAATTTTCTCGGAGTCATTTTTGACAAAAAACTTACCTTTGCACCCCATATCACAAACTTGCGGAAAAATTGCGAAAGGAAGCTCAACATCCTCAAAATCCTTTCAAAGACCTCATGGGGAGCTGATCGCGCTTCCCTAATTAAGATCTATCATGCCATCATCCGCTCAAAACTGGACTATGGATGTCCTGTATATGGGTCAGCACGCGTTTCTGTCCTTCAAAAGCTGAATACCATTCACCATTCCGCTCTTCGATTGTGTTCCGGAGCTTTTAGAACATCTCCTGTAGAAAGTCTCTACGTTGACTGCTGTGACGCTCCTCTTGAATTACGTCGACAGATGTTATCTCTTCAGTACTACTTCAGAACGTCATCTTATATCAACCATCCCATCCATCAACATACACTCAATTATTACCTCAAGAGATTATACAATGCTAGACCTTCTTGTGTTCTGCCGTTTCAGGGGAGGATAAATGAAATTTTAAGAGATCTTAACTTAGACAATATAGATACAATACCCACAGCTATTGGAATACATCCTTGGCACACTCCTACTTTTACTATAATAAACCCCTTTAAGTCATTTGACAAAAATTCAACTAGCAATATCATTTATCAACAAATTTTTGAACATCACAAGCAATATTATAAAAATTACACCTCTGTTTTCACAGATGGTTCAAAATCCACTAACTATGTCAGCTGTGCATACCTTATTAAAGATCAAATCAATAGCTACAGACTCCATCCTAAACTCTCCATCTTTTCTGCTGAAGCCTTTGCTATCTTGAAGGCTTTAGAAGAATTGATGAATCACAATAGTAAAAACTTTATTATCTATACAGACTCCCAAAGTGTTCTTAATTCATTGCAATCCAATAACTGTAATAATCCTATTATTTTCAAAATTCTTACAACAATAACTAACCTTACTTCCATGGGAATCTCGCTAGTTTTTAGCTGGGTTCCCTCTCACGTCGGCATTAAAGGCAATGAACTTGTGGACATGGCTACCAGGTCTGCAAGCGACTTTCTCAACACTGGTCTACCTTATCCTGACTTGAAAAATTACATTAAAGATCTTTTACATAATAAATGGCAGATCTCCTGGGATAACATTCCTTCAAATAAGCTGCATAAAATTAAAACAAAAATAACTAAATGGCCTCAACTCCCTTCTAGGAAACATGATGTAATACTCACTCGTCTCCGAGTGGGTCATTGCAGGCTCACCCATGCCCATCTCTTGCTGGGTGAAGCTCCTGCACAGTGTGCGTATTGCAAGACTCCTTACACAGTCGCACATATTTTAACGTCCTGTGTTTGTTCTAAATCATTGTATATAAAATTTTTTGGTAATCCATCTCCTAATCTTAATTTAATCATCGGGGAAACTCCACATCCAAACTTGTTCCCCTTTCTTCGTCAATCTGGTTTTTATACTGAAATTTGATTTTTAATTGTGTTTCAATTTTCTAATTTTCATTTTTTAATCTTTCATTTTTCAATTCACTCAATTTTCAAATCTTGTTAATCTGTATATAACTTAATTTTTATTCGTGTTTTATGTTGTATGATTTATTTTTATTGTTGCTTTAATCTGTTTTTAAGCCTGTTATTTTTCATCTTGTTTGGCGCAGTTTGTCCCTAGAGGAATTAGCGCCATTAAACTTCAACCAACCAACCAACCAACCTGTCACTTAACTGTGAAGTTTGAGCATTATTATCGTGATTCTTATACTGGATTCAAACTCTGATCTGTAAAAGTTTTGAATCTCCTGGGCCTGTGTCTTTTTATTAAAATTTTGAATTTTTCTTCAATTAATTTAATTTAAGGTTATTGGTAAAACTGATAATAATTTATTTAATCTAATAGAATCTAATGCTTTTTTCATCCTTGATATCTTTATAGACATTTGTAGTTAAACACATGTAACCGATGGGATTTTGAGTGCTTAAAAAGTGCTTATTTTTTCCCCATATTTTGCTGAATTTTTATTTCCTTGGTAATTAATCGCCAATCCATTCAACAAAGCGAAAGATAAGAAAGAAGAGTTTGACTAATTAAAAAAATGTATAGAAGAAAAGAAAAATGAACTTCAAAGTAGACATATTCTCCCCCTTCCTATATTTTTTGGTTCTCATCTTCTATTATGAATGGAAATAGTTCTTCAGTTACATTTTTAAAATAGCATTGATACTTTCTTGAATCTTGTTTTTAGTATGTCATTTAAAATTTATAGATACTGCATCTTTTCTCTCTGTCTCCCGGTGTGTGTTTGCGTGCGTGCGTGCGTATGTGAATTTTATATTTATGTTTATAATACAGAAGTACTTTTTATTATATTATTTTACATCTATGTTGCTGTAAAATACTGTTGCTATGATGTGAAACTTGTTGATCTTCCACCACAGATAGTACTTTCTTAACTTTACAAATATTTCAGATTGTTTAGAGACATTTGATCAATACGGACTATTGCTGTTCTAAAATTTGTTTGCGAAAAAAAGATGTGTTAACATAAAGTATGAGATATTAACAATTGTGTTTAATAAAATTATTAAATTATCTATTTATATTATTAATGTCATTTTACAGTCATAAAGCTCATGAAAATCTTCAATTTTTAAGCTTTAGCTGTAGGGTTTAATAATACAATAAAAATTTAGGTGCTTAAAAAGTGCTTAAAAGGTGCTTAAAAAGTGCTTCATTTTTTTTCTGTGGAAAGAGTCTGAACCTTGGTCATGGGATTCTACAGCAGCTATTCAATTTAGAGTTGCGTGGTAATATGCCTATTTTCATTCAAAACTTTTTGGCCTTAAGAAATTTCGTGTTAGAGTAGGAAATACATTATCACGCACTTTTATTCAATAAGAGGAGTTCCTCAAAGCGTACTGAGTGTGACCTTATCATTTTGCAATTAATGGGATTCTGAACGAGATACCTCCCTCTGTTAATGGAAACTTGTATGTCGACGATCTCCATATCTCTGTGTAATGCTCTCATCCGCTCCAAACTGGACTACTTCCTGTTTATTCAGCCGTGTTTCTGTTCTAAAAAGCTGAATACCATTCACCATTCTGCTCGATTTTGCTCTTCAGAACATCTCCTATAGAAAGTCTCTATGTTGACTGCTGTGAGGCTCCTCTGGAATTTCGTCGTCAGTGCTGTGTCTACAGTATTATTCAGAACATCATCATTTGTGTATCATCATTCATCAGAATAATCTCAATCCTTACTCACACGCCTCTATGATGCTAGTTCTTGTGTTCTGCCTTTTCAGGGAAGGATAAAAGGAATTTTAAGAGATCTTAATTTGAAAATATTGATACTATTCCCACAGATATTAGAATTCATCCTTGGTACACTCCTAATTTTATTTTATTAAATTTAAGTCATTTGAAAAGTTCACTGCTAATAGCGTATATCAACAAATATTTCAAGATCACAAAATATTTACATCTTTCACTCTGTTTTACCGATGGCTCCAAAATCCACAATTTTGTTAGCTGTGCATACAGCATCAAAGAAAGATCAATAGCTATAGACTACATTCTAAACTTTCCATATTTTCCGCTGAAAGCCTTTGCTATTTTGAAGGCTTTAGAGGAAATGACACACACAATAGTAAAATTTCATTATCTATACCGACTTCAAAGTGTTTTAAATTCATTAATCTCTCCTAATTGTAATAACCCTATTATTTTCAAAATTCACTTTAATAACCAATCTTAATTCCATAATCTCGTTAATTTTTAGCTGGGTTCCTCCATGTCGGCATCAAAGGAAATGAACTTGTGGATTTAGCTGCCAAGTCTGCAGAAAACTATCTAAACACTGGCCTTCTTATCCTGACCTGAAATTTACATCAAAGATTTAGTTCACTCTAAATGGCAGAATTCTTGGGTAAACACACAGGCAATAAATTGCGAGATATAAAAAGACAAAATTTCTAAATGGCCTCAATTCACTAGAAGACAGACGTCATAATCACTCGTCTTCGAGTGGGTCACTGCCGACTCACACCGCTCATCTCTTGCTTGGTGAGGCACCTCCACAGTGTGCATATTGTAAACTACTTATACAGTCGCAATATTTTAACGTCTTGTATTTGTTTTTAAATCATTGTACATAAAATTCTTTGGAAATCATCACCTAATCTTAATTCAATCATTGGAAAAATCCCACATCCAGCTATTCCCATTTCTTCGCTGTACTGGCTTGTACTTTGAAATCTGATTTGTTTTTTTTCTATACTTAATGTTCAATTTTGTAATATTTTAATTCTTAACTTTTTTATTCATCTTAAATTAATTTTCAATCTTTGTAAATAAATAAATTTCATTGTTGTTTTGTACCTTTTTCAATTTCTCATTTTCTGTTTTACATTTTTTAAAAAAAATTAATTTTTTAAACATTTGCTGATTTTCGTTTTGTTCTGTTTGTGTTTCTAAATTTTTGTACTAATTTGTTTATTCTTAAATGTTTTCTTGGTTTTGGGCATCTTCCATTTTTACGGTTTCATCAAAATTTTTCAAAATTGTGTTGTTCTTTTTGATTTTTCGTCTTGTTTGGCGCAGTTTGTCCCTTGAGGAATTAGCGCCACTAAATTTTAAACAACCAACCAACCATATCTCATGTGAAGGAGCGGATATGAGATTTATTAACAGACAACTCCAGACTGCAGTCAACAGATTAGTAAGTAGAGCGAGAATGGTTTCAGCTTTTCAAGTTCAAAGACGTGTTGTGTGCATTTTTGCAAAAAAAGAGGTCTGCATCTGACCCAGAGATCCAGTTTCTTGAAATAACATCAACATTGTGAATGAAGTGAATTTCTCGGCGTCATTTTTGACAAAAAACTTACCTTTGCACCCATATCACAACTTGCGGAATTGCGAAAGGAAGCTCAACATCCAAAATCCTTTCTAAGACCTCATGGGGAGCTGATCGCGCTTCCCTAATTAAGATCTATCATGCCATCATCCGCTCCAAACTGGACTATGGATGTCTGTTTATGGGTCAGCACGCGTTTCTGTCCTTCAAAAGCTGAATACCATTCACCATTCCGCTCTTCGATTGTGTTCCGGAGCTTTTAGAACATCTCTGTAGAAGGTCTCTACGTTGACTGCTGTGACGCTCCTCTTGAATTACGTCGACAGATGTTATCTCTTCAGAACGTCATCTTATATCAACCATCCGATTCATCACATACACTCAATTATTACCTTAAACGATTATACAATGCTAGACTCTTGTGTTCTGCCTTTTAAGGGAAGGATAAATGAAATTTTACATCTAAACTTAGACAATATAGATACAATACTACAACTATTGGAATATATCCTTGGCACACTCCTAATTTTACTATAATAAACCCCTTTAAGTCATTTGACAAAAGTCAACTAATAATATCATTTATCAACAAATTTTTGAAGATCACAGCAATATTATAAAATTACGTCTGTTTTCACAGATGGTTCAAAATCCACTAATTATGTCAGATGTGCTTACCTTATTAAAGATAAAATCAATAGCTTCAGACTTCACCCTAAGCTCTCCATCTTTTCTGCTGAGGCCTTTGCTATCTTAAAGGCTTTAGAAGAATTGGTGAATCAATAGTAAATATTTTATTATCTATACAGACTCCCAAAGTGTTCTAAATTTATTGCATTCAAATAATTGTATAATCCTGTTATTTTCAAAATTCTTACTACAATAACTAACCTTACTTCAATGGGACGCTCGCTAGTTTTTAGCTGGGTTCCCTCACGTCGGCATTAAAAGCAATGAACTTGTGGACATGGCTACCAGGTCTGCAAGTGATTTTCTCAACACCGGTCTTCCTTATCCTGACTTGAAAAATTACATCAACATCTTTTACACGATAAATGGCAGATGTCCTGGGATAACATTTCTTCAAATAAACTGCGGGAAATTAAACCAAGATAATTAAATGTTCAACTCCCTTCTAGGAGACATGATGTAATACTCACTCGTTTTACGAGTGGGTCATTGCAGACTCACCCATGCGCATCTCTTGCTGGGTGAAGCTTCTCACAGTGTGCGTATTGCAAGACACATACACAGTCGCACATATTTTAACTTCTTGTGTTTGTTTAAAATCAATGTATATAAAATTTTTTGGTAATCAATCTCCTAATCTTAATTTAATCATCGGATTAACTCCACATCCAAACTTGTTCCCTTTTCTTCGTCAAACTGGTTTTTATTCCGATTTTTAATCTTTCAATTTTCAATCCCCTCAGGGCCCCTCAGGGGGTTTACCTACTTTAGGTAAACACGGGTGTCGCAATCCCGAGGTACCCCAGCGATCTTTTGTTCTGTTCCTTTTCTTTTCTTTTTTCTCTTCTCTTCCTTTTTCCTTTTCCTCCCTCGTTGTGGTTACCTTTTCGGAGGTGAGGGCTTATCGCGATATGTTGTGTTCCTTTTCTGAACACAACATCTCGCGATTTGTTAACCACCCACGTGTTTGCCGTGCGTGGAGACCCGTGTCCCCGGAAAGGGGGATCCTGGTAATTGAGGGAAACCAACACATTACTTTGGCCCCTGCTTCGGGTAAACGGGTGGTGTAGAATGGTCCCGTCTACATCAATCGGCTGGTCGGACGACTTTTGTCACTGGCCTGGGCCAAGCAATCGGTTACCTGCTGGGCACTTTAATGGGTCGAGGCTGCTTAAGGGGTAGCTGTGCGCGTATAGATCCCGGTTAGCACTGGTGCGACTTTTTGTCCCTTTTTGGGAGCGTTTAGCATCCCCTTGTTGGGCTCCATGGTGGGTGGTGCCGCCGGGATCTGAACAACTTCCTTTTAAATTATGGAATCTTCAACCCCCCCACAACCTCTCCCCTTGGGTCAAAAGTGGCACAATGATGTAAATGTTAACATAAATCATGCGAAATTTTCATTGTACAGAGAAAGGAGGGAAGCTTTTCGGCTGTCTCGCCTTTTCTGATACACAAATGCATATCAACATCTGTCGGAGAAGTAAAATCCGTGAAAAAATTGAGATCTGGTGTCTTGCTGATTGAAGTGGCAGACACAAAGCAAGCCTCAAATCTACTTAAATGCACCAAATTCGGAGAACTTTCTGTGACAGTCTCTGCTCATAGCACTTTAAACTTTAGCAGAGGTGTTGTCTCAGAAGGAGAACTACAATGTTTCCGATGAAGATATTTGAAGGTTTAAAACAGCAGAATGTTTGTGGAGTACGACGAATTACCATCCGTCGAGACGGCAAAATACTGCCGACCAAACATATAATACTGACTTTCAACACACCATCGTTGCCTTCCCATATAAATGCTGGATACCTTCGATGCCCTGTACGTCCCTTTGTTCCCAGTCCATTGCGTTGTTTTCAATGCCAACGCTTTTGGACATTCTAAAACATCATGTCGTGGTTCCATTACCTGCCCTCGTTGCGCAGAAGTTGGCCACGACGGCGTTGACTGCAAATCAAAACCCTAAATGCGTCAACTGCAAAGGAGACCATCCTGCCTTTTCCCGTACTTGCCCTAAGTGGGTACTTGAAAAGTAAGTACAGGCAGTTAAAGTCAAAAATAACATTTCTTATCCTGAAGCTAAGAAACTTGTAGAAGATCGTACCCCTAAACCTGGAATTTCTTTTGCTGCAGCTGTAAAACAATGCAAAACAATAAGCACACAAACTGAAAATATGCCATCCGTTTCCAATAGTCCTAAACCTCCTCGTCATTCACTCTCAAAAATAGAAAATAAACCTGTTACAGTTGAAAATGTAATTATGCCAAAACCATTAAATGAACGCGTACTTAAAGTAAATTAACCCCCTAAAACCCAAGTTTCAAATAAACTCATATCTAAAGCAAAGATTAGCAATTTTCCATCCAAGCAAAAGACGCCCAAACATCAAAAAATTACAGCTGCAAGACTAAAAGAAAAATTAAAAAATAAAAGTTTTAATCTCCTGGAGGATTTCGTCGAGGACGAATCCTCTAACAAACCTTTGAAATGTCAATTTTCCAAAAAAAGACTTCTTAAAAAATCGTCCAACTGCTGAGGACGATTCAATCAAAGGTTATGTCACATCCGAAGAGGATATGTTGACAGATCACTCGGACTCTGAAGGCATGTGGGCTAAGACCCAACCTGCATAATTTCCATCCTTTTCCTCTCCAATTTTAACAATGGCGCTTTTGTCTTGGAACTGCCATGGCTTCAAATGTCACGTCTCTGATATCAGAGACCTCGTAAATAAATACCATCCTGTTTGTTTTGCACTTCAAGAGACCCTTCTTGACAGCAATAAATCAGCCAAATTAAAACGATACAGTACTATCAGAAAAGATTACATAGAAGGGGGCAGGGTTTGTGGTGGTGTTGCCCTCTTCACTTCTCATGACTACCCTTTCAGAACTTTAAACATTAACACTGACCTCCAAGCAGTTGCTGTTCAAGTACACATACACTCTTAATAACTGTCTGTAACCTCTATATCCCTCCAAACAATATCATCTCTCAGAGCACTCTTAATAACCTTATTACTCAACTTCCAGTCCCTTTTATTATTGTTGGGGACTTGAATGGCCACAGTCCACTGGGGTAGCCCCAACCTTAATAAACGGGGTCGTCAAATAGAAAAACTGATATCCGACCATGATCTGTGCATCTATAATACAAATCAACTTACTTACCTCCATTCTCCTACAAGAACCTTTCACTCTCTAGATTTAGCAATATCCAGCCCTCAAATTTTTCCGTTTTGGAATTTTACAGTAGATTCCTACCTCTACAATAGTGATCACTTTCCCATTATCCTAACTCACAATAATGGCTCTAATGCCAATCAGCGTGTTCCTCGTTTTATTCTAGGTTCCGCTGATTGGGATAAATTCCGTACCCTAGCCAATATCTCTACAGACATGGTCGACAATAATACCATTGATGAAGCAGTAAATCATATAACTGAAACAATAATTTCTGCAGCTGATATTTCCATTAAAAAATCTTCCTGTCCTCAAAAGCAAACAAAGCCATGGTGGAACCAAGAGTGTAAAATTTGTTATAAAGCTAAGAGAAAAGCGTTCCAATTGTTCAAGAGACATCCTACGACGGAGAACTTAATAAATTATAAAAAATGCAAAAGTATTTTCCGTCGCACTATGAGACGTAGCCAAAGAGATTCATGGGTGAACTATATAAGCAGTATCACTTCCTCCATTTCCAGTAAAGATTTATGGGTAAAAGTAAAGCGCTGTTCAGGCGTTTACCCAAACAACCAAATCCAAATTTTAAATTATAATAATAACCTAATAACTTCTCTTGATGACATAGCCAACACAATAGCCTCATCCTTAGCTGATATATCTTCAAGTTCAAATTACTCTGCATCTTTTACAAAACTTAAAATCCTGGTCGAAGATAAACCATTAAACTTTCAAACTACGCTTAACTTTCCCTATAATACTGATTTTACCATTTTAGAACTAAATAGAGCCTTGAATAAAGTCCATAAATCTTCTGCTGGTCCGGATAATATTTCCTACGAAATGATAAAAAACCTTCTCATCAGTTTCGATGTTCAACCTTCTAAAACTTTACAATAGAATATGGAGAGAACATAGCTTTCCCTTCCTCGTGGAGAGAAGGCTATTGTAATCCCCATTCTAAAACCTGATAAAGACCCATCGAATCCTCTCAGCTACCGCCAATAGCTCTGACGAACTGTTTATGCAAAATTCTTGAAAAAATGATAAACGTTCGTCTGATATACTATCTAGAGGAAAATAACTACCTCTCCAAATATCAGAGTGGTTTCCGTCGTGGAAGGAGCACGTTAGATAATATAATGGAGTTGGAAACCAGAATCCGGAATGCTTTCGTTAAACGGAAGCATTTGGTGTCGGTGTTTTTCGATATAGAAAAGGCATATGACCGCACTTGGCGTCATGGAATTATACAGCAGCTATTCAATTTAGAGTTGCGTGGTAATATGCCTATTTTCATTCAAAACTTTTTGGCCTTAAGAAATTTCCGTGTTAGAGTAGGAAATACATTATCACGCACTTTTATTCAAGAAGAAGGAGTTCCTCAGGGAAGCGTACTGAGTGTGACCTTATTCATGATTGCAATTAATGGGATTCTGAACGAGATACCTCCCTCTGTTAATGGAAGCTTGTATGTCGACGATCTCCATATCTCATGTGAAGGAGCGGATATGAGATTTATTAACAGACAACTCCAGACTGCAGTTAAGAAAGATCAGTAAGTGGGCGATGGAGAATGGTTTCAGCTTTTCAAGTTCAAAGACGTGTTGTGTGCATTTTTGCAAAAAAAGAGGTCTGCACCCAGACCCAGAGATCCAGTTGCTTGGAAATAACATCAACATTGTGAATGAGGTGAATTTTCTCGGCGTCATTTTTGACAAAAAACTAACCTTTGCACCCCATATCACAAACTTGCGGAAAAATTGCGAAAGGAAGCTCAACATCCTCAAAATCCTTTCTAAGACCTCATGGGGAGCTGACCGTGCTTCCCTAATTAAGATCTACCATGCCATCATCCGCTCAAAACTGGACTATGGATGTCCTGTATATGGGTCAGCACGCGTTTCTGTCCTTCAAAAGCTGAATACCATTCACCACTTCCGCTCTTCGATTGTGTTCCGGAGCTTTTAGAACATCTCCTGTAGAAAGTCTCTACGTTGACTGCTGTGACGCTCCTCTTGAATTACGTCGACAGATGTTATCTCTTCAGTATTACTTTAGAACAGCAACTTATGTGGACCATCCCATTCATCAACATACACTCAATTATTACCTTAAGCGATTGTACAATGCTAGACCTTCTTGTGTTCTGCCTTTTCAGGGAAGGATAAATGAAATTTTAAAAGACCTAAACTTAGATAATATAGATACAATACCTACAACTATTGGAATATATCCTTGGCACACTCCTACTTTTACTATAATAAACCCCTTTAAGTCATTTGACAAAAGTTCAACTAGCAATATCATTTATCAACAAATTTTTGAAGATCACAAGCAATATTATAAAAATTACACCTCTGTTTTCACAGATGGTTCAAAATCCACTAACTATGTCAGCTGTGCCTACCTTATTAAAGATCAAATCAATAGCTACAGACTTCATCCTAAACTCTCCATCTTTTCTGCTGAAGCCTTTGCTATTTTAAAGGCTTTAGAGGAATTGATGGATCACAATAGTAAAAACTTTATTATCTATACAGACTCCCAAAGTGTTCTTAATTCATTGCAATCAAATAACTGTAATAATCCTATTATTTTCAAAATTCTTACAACAATAACTAACCTTACTTCCATGGGAATCTCGCTAGTTTTTAGCTGGGTTCCCTCTCACGGGCATTAAAGGCAATGAACTTGTGGACATGGCTACCAGGTCTGCAAGTGACTTTCTCAACACTGGTCTTCCTTATCCTGACTTGAAAAATTACATCAAAGATCTTTTACACGATAAATGGCAGATCTCTTGGGATAACATACCTTCAAATAAACTGCGGGAAATTAAAACCAAGATAATTAAATGGCCTCAACTCCCTTCTAGGAGACATGACGTAATACTCACTCGTTTACGAGTGGGTCATTGCAGACTCACCCATGCCCATCTCTTGCTCGGTGAAGCTCCTGCACAGTGTGCGTATTGCAAGACACCTTACACAGTCGCACATATTTTAACCTCTTGCGTTTGTTTAAAATCAATGTATATAAAATTTTTTGATAATAAATCGCCGAATCTTAATTTAATCATCGGGGAAACTCCACATCCAAACTTGTTCCCCTTTCTTCGTCAATCTGGTTTTTATACTGAAATTTGATTTTTAATTGTGTTTCAATTTTCTAATTTTCATTTTTTAATCTTTCATTTTTCAATTCACTCAATTTTCAATTCTTCTTAATCTGTATATAACTTAATTTTTATTCGTGTTTTTATGTTGTATGTTTTATTTTTCTAGTTTCTTTAATCTGTTTTTGAGCCTGTAATTTTTATCATCTTGTTTGGCGCAGTTTGTCCCTAGAGGATTTAGCGCCATTAAACTTCAATCAACCAACCAACCAATTTTCAATTCACTCTATTTTCAATTCTTGTTAATCTGTATATAACTTAATTTTTTATTCGTGTTTTTATGTTGTATGTTTTATTTTTATAGTTGCTTTAATCTGTTTTTGAGCCTGTAATTATTTTCATCTTGTTTGGCGCAGTTTGTCCCTAGAGGATTTAGCGCCATTAAACTTCAATCAACCAACCAACCAACCAACCATTCTTGAAGAATGCCTTGAATTTGGACTCCAGGAGGTCTAAATCTTCAGAGTGCTGTAGTACAGAATCTTCTAAGTAAAACTTTAATGCTGTCCCAGCCAGTTTAGACCCTCAGGGGGTTTACCTACTTTAGGTAAACACGGGTGTCGCAATCCCGAGGTACCCCAGCGATCTTTTGTTCTTTTCCTTTTCTTTCCTCTTTTCCTCTTCTCTTCCTTTTTTCTTCCTTTCTCCCTCAATGTGGTTACCTTTTCGGAGGTGAGGGCTTATTGCGATATGTTGTGTTCCTTTCTGAACACAACATCTCGCGATTTGTTAACCACCCACGTGTTTGCCGTGCGTGGAGACCCGTGTCCCCGGAAAGGGGGATCCTGGTAATTGAGGGAAACCAACACATTACTTTGACCCCTGCTTCGGGTAAACGGGAGGTGTAGAATGGTCCCGTCTGCATCAATCGGCTGGTCGGACGACTTTTGTCACTGGCCTGGGCCAAGCAATCGGTTGCTTGCTAAGCACTTTACTGGGTCAAAGCTGCTTATGGGGTAGCTGTGCGCGTATAGATCCCGGTTAGCACTGGTGCGTCGTTTATGTCCCTTTTTGGGAGCGTTTTAGCACCCCCTTGTTGGGCTCCATGGTGGGTGGTGCGGCCGGGATCTGAACACCAAACTATTTAATATGGATAAACTCAACCCCCCCCCACCCCTCCCCTTGGGTCATAAGGGGCAACAAAATCTGAACATAGATACAAATCTTGCAAGGTTTTTTATAGTGCAAAGGAAGGAGGGAAGCTTTTCAGCTGTCTCCCCTTTCCTCATACACAAATGTATTCAAAGTGCTGTCGGCAAAGTAAAGTCCACTAAAAAATTACGATCTGGAGACTTACTTGTTGAAGTTGCCGACAGTACACAAGGAACAAGACTTTTAAAATGCACCTTTTTTCCAGACATCGATATTCAGGTCACACCACATAACTCTTTAAACTTTTGTCGAGGTGTGATATCTGAGAGTGAACTTTTTAACATATCTGAGGAGGAAATTTTAGACGGCCTAAAAGAGCAACACGTTTGTGGTGTTCGCCGTATCACAATTCGTCGAGATGGGAAGCTGCTTTCCACCAAGCACCTCATCTTGACATTTAACTCTCCATCTTTGCCTTACCCCTCCCCTTGGGTCATAAGGGGCAACAAAGTCAGAACATTGACACAACTCGTGCTAGATTTTTCATAGTTCAGAGGAAGGAGGGAAGCTTTTCTGCTGTCTCTCCCTTCCTCATTCATAAGTGTCTACAAAGTGCTGTCGGCGAAGTAAAATCAACCAAAAAGTTAAGATCTGGCGACTTACTAGTCGAAGTAGCCGACAGTACTCAAGCAACAAAGCTGTTAAAATGCACCACATTTGCAGATATTAATATACAGGTCACACCACATAACACCTTAAACTTTTGTCGAGGTGTGATATCTGAAGGAGAACTGTTTAACGTCTCTGAGGAGGAAATTCTAGACGGCCTGAAACAGCAGCATGTTTGCGGTGTTCGCCGTATTACAATTCGTCGAGATGGGAAGCTGCTTTCCACCAAGCACCTCATCTTGACATTCAACTCACCATCTTTGCCTTCCCATATAACTGCAGGTTACCTTAGATGTTCTGTACGCCCTTACATCCCCAATCCGTTGCGCTGCTTTCAATGCCAACGTTTTGGTCATTCCAAAGCCTCATGTCGTGGATCCATTGCCTGCCCACGTTGCGCAGAAGTTGGCCATGACGGCACTGACTGCAAGTCTGACTTTAAATGCATCAATTGCAAAGGGAGTCATCCTGCATATTCGCGCACTTGCCCAAAATGGAACCAAGAAAAAGAAATTCAGGCCATCAAGATAAAAGAAAAAGTCTCATATCCAGAAGCTAAAAAGCGTGTCACTGAGTGCACTCCCAGACCTGGAGTAACTTATGCTGCAGCTGTTAAAGAATGCAGATCAATTAGCACTCAAACTGAAAATAAGCAACCTATCACCAATAGCCCTAAAACTTCGCATACTAATCCTTCAAAACTCGAAAATAAACCGCTACAAGTTGAAAATATATTTGTACAGAAACCTCTGAATGAACGCCTCCCTAAAAACATGTTACAACCTAAGATTCAAACATCCAAATTATCAAAATCTAAAATAACTAGCATTTCTTCTAAACAGAAAGTATCTAAAACTAAATTAACCGCTACAAAACTTAGAGAAAAATTAAAAAATAATAGTTTCAGCGTTTTAGATGATTCCGACGAATTATCTAAAAAGCCTTTAAAATCCAAATTATCAAGCAAAGACTTTTTAAAAACCGTCCGAATGCTGAAGATGACTCCTTAAAAGTGTACCTAACATCTGAAGAGGAAATGGTAACAGAAAACTCGGACTCTGAGGGCATGTGGGTTAATCCCCCTGCCTGATTTCCACTTCTTTTCTCCTCCACCTTTTAATATGGCTCTTCTGTCTTGGAACTGCCATGGCTTTAAATGTCACGTCCCTGATATCAGAGACCTTGTAAATAAATATCATCCCATTTGCTTTGCTCTCCAAGAGACGCTTCTCGATAACAATAAAACAGCTAAACTAAAACGTTATAGTACCATCAGAAAAGATCATGTGGAAGGGGGTAAGGCCTCTGGTGGTGTTGCCCTCTTCACTTCCCATGACTACCCTACCACCACTTTAAACATTAATACCGAACTTCAAGCCGTTGCGGTGCAGATACACATACATTCTCTAATAACTGTTTGTAATATTTATCTCCCTCCAAATAATAATATCAACCACAATAGTCTTGACAACCTAATTTCACAACTTCCAGTCCCTTTCATTATAATAGGTGACCTAAATGGCCACAGTCCATTATGGGGTAGCCCCCGTCTTAATAAACGGGGTCGTAAAATAGAAAAACTTATTTCCGACCATGATCTGTGCATTTTCAATAGAAACGAAGTAACTTACCTCCATTCTCCCACCAAAACCTTTCACTCATTAGATTTGGCACTCTGTAGTCCACAAATATTTCCTTTTTGGAAATTCAATGTAGATTCCTACCTATACAATAGTGATCATTTTCCCATCATCTTAAAGCATAATTTTGGCTCTCATGGCAGTCAGCGGCTGCCTCGTTACATACTTGGTTCCGCTGATTGGAAAAAATTCCGCACCCTAGCTAATATCTCTCCAGACATGGTCGAAAATAACAATATTGACCAAGCAGCTAATGAAATTTCTAATACAATAGTTTCTGCAGCCGACGCTTCTATTCCGAAATCTTCCTGCAATTCTTATAAGCAAACAAAGCCGTGGTGGAACGAAGACTGTAGACAGACTTACAAGGAGAAAAGAAAAGCGTTTTCAGTGTTCAAACGTTATCCGACCACTGAAAACTTTATTACGTATAAAAAGTGCAAAAGCATTTTCCGTCGCACTTTAAGACGTAGCCAGAGAGATTCGTGGGTTAACTATATTAGCAGTATTTCTTCATCGATTTCCAGTAAAGATTTATGGGCAAAAGTTAAGCGTTGTTGTGGCGTTTACCCAAACAACCAAATTAACATTTTAAATTACAATAACAACTTAATATCTTCTCCTGCTGATATTGCCAACACAATAGCCTCATCTCTAGCTGAAACCTCTTCCTCCTCAAATTACTCACCCTTTTTTATGAAACTCAAAAGCGTTGCCGAGAAAAAACCCATAAATTTTAAAACTAAAGAAAACTTTGCTTACAATAGGGATTTTACCATTTATGAATTAAATACAGCTCTACATAATACCCATAAAACTTCTGCTGGTCCTGACAATATTTCTTACGAAATGATAAAACATCTTTCCACAAATTCATTGTCCAATCTGTTAACACTTTACAATAGGATCTGGAAAGAACATAGCTTTCCTTCCTCTTGGAGGGAGGCTATTGTAATCCCCATTCTAAAACCTGACAAAGATCCCACGAATCCTCTCAGTTACCGACCAATTGCTTTGACGAACTGTCTATGCAAAATATTTGAAAAAATGATAAATGTTCGTCTCATGTATTATTTAGAAGAAAATAAGTGCCTATCTAATTTTCAGAGTGGTTTCCGTCGTGGTAGGTCCACGCTAGACAACATGATTGACCTGGAAACCAGAATCCGGAATGCGTTCGTTAAACGAAATCATCTGGTTTCTGTTTTCTTCGATATCGAAAAAGCATATGACCACACTTGGCGTCATGGTTTTTACAGAAGCTTTATGAATTAGAGCTGTGTGGAAATATGCCTATATTCATACAAAATTTCTTGGCATTAAGGATTTTCAAAGTCCGGATCGGAAATCACTTATCTCGCACATTTACTCAAGAAGAAGGGGTTCCTCAGGGAAGCGTGTTGAGTGTCACTTTATTTATCATAGCAATTAATGGGATTCTTAATGAGATACCACCCTCCGTAAAGGGGAGTTTATATGTTGACGACCTCCACATCTCATGTGATGGAGCTGATATGAGATATATCACTAGACAACTCCAAACTGCAGTTAACAAAATCAGTCAGTGGGCGAGCGAGAACGGTTTCAGCTTTTCTAGTTCAAAGACATCCTGCGTGCATTTTTGTAAAAAAAGAAGTCTGCACCCCGACCCTGAAATCCAGTTTCTTGGTAATAAGATCGCCATTGTGAATGAGGTGAAATTTCTCGGCGTCATCTTTGACAAAAAACTTACTTTTGCACCTCATATCACAACTTTGCGGAAGAATTGCGAAAGGAAACTCAACATTCTAAAAGTCCTTTCGAAGACCTATTGGGGAGCTGATCGGGCTTCTCTAATTAAGATATATAATGCTCTCATCCGCTCGAAACTGGACTACGGATGTCCTGTATATGGGTCAGCCCGTGTTTCTGTTCTAAAAAAGCTGAATACCATTCACCATTCTGCTCTCAGATTATGCTCAGGGGCTTTCAGAACATCTCCTATAGAAAGTCTCTATGTTGACTGCTGTGAGGCTCCTCTGGAATTACGTCGTCAGGTGCTGTGTCTACAGTACTACTTCAGAACAGCATCATATGTCAATCATCCCATTCATCAGAATACTCTCAATACTTACCTCACACGCCTCTATGATGCTAGACCTTCTTGTGTTCTGCCTTTTCAGGGAAGGATAAAAGGAATTTTAAGAGATCTTAATTTTGACAATATTGATACTATTCCCACAGATATTAGAATTCCTCCATGGTACACTCCTAATTTCAGTATTATTAACCCTTTTAAATCATTTGAAAAAAGTTCAACTGCTAATAACATATACCAACAAATATTTCAAGATCACAAACAATACTTTACAACATACACTCCTGTTTTTACCGATGGCTCCAAATCCACAAACTTTGTTAGCTGTGCATACAGTATCGCAGAAAACATCAATAGCTATAGACTACATTCTAAACTCTCCATATTTTCCGCTGAAGCCTTTGCTATCTTGAAGGCTTTAGAGGAAATGACGCACCACAATAGTAAAAATTTCATTATCTATACCGACTCTCAAAGTGTTTTAAATTCATTAATCTCTCCTAATTGTAATAACCCTATTATTTTCAAAATTCTAACTTTAATAACCAATCTTAATTCCATGGGAATCTCATTAATTTTTAGCTGGGTTCCCTCTCACGTCGGCATAATAGGAAATGAACTTGTGGATTTAGCTGCCAAGTCTGCCGAAAAACTATTTAAACACTGGCTTTCCTTATCCTGACCTGAAAATTTACATCAAAGATTTAGTTCACTCTAAATGGCAGAATTCTTGGGTAAACACACAGGCAAATAAATTGCGAGATGTAAAAGACAAAATTTCTAAATGGCCTCAACTTCCTTCTAGAAGACAAGACGTGATAATCACTCGTCTACGAGTGGGTCACTGCCGACTCACACATGCACATCTCTTGCTTGGTGAGGCATCTCCACAGTGTGCGTATTGTAAGACTACTTTTACAGTCGCACATATCTTAACTTCTTGTATATATTTTAAATCTCTGTACATAAAATTCTTTGGAAATTCATCACCTAATCTTAATTCAATCATTGGAAAAATCCCACATCCAGGCTTATTCCCTTTTCTTCGCTGTGCTGGCTTGTATTTTGAAATCTGATTTTTAATGTTCATTTTGTAATATTTAATTCTTAATTGTTAATTTTTTTTTTCAATCTTAAATTAATTTTCAATCATTGTAAATTAATAAATTTCATTGTTGTTTTGTTCTTTTTTCAATTTCTCATAATCTGTTTCACATTTTTTAAAAAATTTATATTTAATCAAACTTTGCTGATTATTGTGTTGTTTTGTTTGTCTTTCTAAATTTTTTTGATTTGTTTTTGTTTTTAAATGTTTCCTTTGGTTTTTGGCATCTTTCATTTTTCTGGTTCATCAAAATTTTTCCAAAATTGTGTTGTTCTTTTGAGTTTTTCATCTTGTTTGGCGCAGTTTGTCCCTTGAGGAATTAGCGCCACTAAATTTCAAACAACCAACCAACCTCTCATGTCGGCATCAAAGGAAATGAACTTGTGGATTTAGCTGCCAAGTCTGCAGAAAACTATCTGAACACTGGCCTTCCTTATCCTGACCTGAAAATTTACATCAAAGATTTAGTTCACTCTAAATGGCAGAATTCTTGGGTAAACATACAGTCAAATAAATTGCGAGATGTAAAAGACAAAATTTCTAAATGGCCTCAACTTCCTTCTAGAAGACAAGACGTGATAATCACTCGTCTTCGAGTGGGTCACTGCCGACTCACACATGCTCATCTCTTGCTTGGTGAGGCACCTCCACAGTGTGCGTATTGTAAGACTACTTATACAGTCGCACATATTTTAACGTCTTGTATTTGTTTTAAATCATTGTACATAAAATTCTTTGAAAATTCGTCACCTAATCTTAATTCAATCATTGGAAAAATCCCACATCCAGGCTTATTCCCATTTCTTCGCTGTACTGGCTTGTACTTTGAAATCTGATTTATATTTTTCTAACTTTTAATGTTCAATTTTGTAATTTTTAATTCTTAATTTTTTTTTTTTTTTTTTTTTTTTTTTTTTTTTTTTTTTTTTTTTTTTTTTTTTTTTTTTCTTCAATCTTAAATTAATTTTCAATCTTTGTAAATAAATAAATTTCATTGTTGTTTTGTACCTTTTTCAATTTCTCATTTTCTGTTTTACATTTTTAAAAAAATTAATTTTTAATCAAACTTTGCTAATTATCGTATTGTTCTGTTTGTGTTTCTAAATTTTCTACTAATTTGTTTATTCTTAAATGTTTTTCTTTGGTTTTGGGCATCTTTCATTTTACGGTTTCATCAAAATTTTTCAAAATTGTGTTGTTCTTTTTGATTTTTCGTCTTGTTTGGCGCAGTTTGTCCCTTGAGGAATTAGCGCCACTAAATTTCAAACAACCAACCAACCAACATCGGGGGAACAGGCAGTGAAGAACAGTTCCAACCCGGCAGTTTGGAATTAGCGCCACTAAATTTCAAACAACCAACCAACCAACCCGGCAGTTCACATTGAGACAAGGCATGCTGGCAGAGTCGAAGACGGTCGGCGGGGAGCCTGGCTCCGAGTCCGACGAGTCAGTTTGAGTCCCAATTTCTCTAAGCGAAGGTGAGTTAGTCACGTGACGGGGAGCGTCAGAGGTGCTTGCGAAGCAAGTATCACGTTCAGTCGAGTGCAATGGGGTGACGGTCGAGGTCACAGGAGATGCCTCTATATCAATGGGTGTGCTGGAGCAGGCGAGGGAGGACTCAACAGAACATTCAGACCTAGGTGTAGCAGGCATGACGACTTGAGGCTCATTAGTTGCGGATGAGTTTAATAGGCTGCTAAACATGGCAGAGGCCGGTCCGGGGCCACCCGAAGGAGTCGATGGAGCGGTGGAGTGACTAGAGTTCACTTTCTCTAGCATTTGCGTGAAAGACACACCGGAAGAGGCTTTTCGTAGGGTGGACGATCTGTTATCACGCGGAGAAAGGCAAGACGTAGTCTTCTTTAGAACTTGCAGGCGCGTGTGACGCGCGACAGGAGACTCGCGTGGGGGGACCCTGGAAGGGCATGGCTTAAAATCTCTGGTGGTAGACCTGGGCTTAGCCGCCGCAGCATAGGACTGAGAGCCAGCAGCGTTATTCATTTTGGGCACTTGCAGGAGGCAGGTCAGATAACATGAAAATTCCGGAGATGAATACAAGTTCGTAATTTGAAGTTCAGAGGCAAGTCACCAGAATAATTTTACGGTTCTTGAAAAATCACAGAGGAGTAAATAAACTAGTGTAGACGTGTGCCAGTAATAGTCCTGAGACGAAAACAGGCATAAATAGTTTAGTTCGGCAAACACAGGTTACAGAAGAAAATAAAAAGTTGAAGTCACCAGAAAATTTTCATGAATTCAAAAATTCCAGAGATGAACTAAGTTTTCAGTGTAGACGCGTGCAGAAGTCCGTAGAACGACGAAATCTTGCAGAAAAAGCGAAGTTCAGAAGACAGGAGCCACCAGAAAAAATTTCGAAAAATACGTGATCGAGAAGTCACCAGGAAAATTTTTCAGTTGGGGCCTCACCAGAAATATCGTAAAGTAGACTAAAACGATGACAGCAGCAACGGCCAAGACCAAAGTGGAGTTAACTGCAGGCTGGAGAAGAACCAGAAAAATTTCACTAAAAAATTTAACTGGGGCAAGAACCGAACAGGCGGGGGGAATCAGTGTGCCTACCAAAGAGAGCAGCTACGCTCAGTGGGGCCTAGAGCCCTACGACTAAAGTGGGGGTATGTCAGGGCGCTTTTCCGTAACGCAGAAAAAAAACAAAAATAGTTACGGGAGCCAGCCCAACAAAGCCAGAAAGAAGAGCCCACTGAGCAAAGAAAAGATCGTAATTTTGAGAAGCTTACCACGAAAATCCCCGCCAGTCAGTAATCCAAATACTCCATAAGCACAGCAACCTGAAAAACAGCTAGGACGGTCAGTAACTACACTTTGATCTTAGCCAAAAGACCGAGAAGCGATAACCTCCAAAAACGCGCTTTCGGCAATAAGTGCCGCGTCAGCGATCGGCGGCCTCGGTGTGGAAATTCGGCGACGGCGTTGCGGGCCGTCGGCTCGCAGACGGGTGCCGCTCCCACCACCCGGGCAACGAACTGTCGCGTCGCCCGCATCGACCACCTCCGGGCGTCCAAGTCCCCGACTCCGAAATCACCGGAATCGCGTTGACAAAATTTTTTTTCAAGAGGAAAAGGCCTCGCCCGGGGAGGCTGGTCGGGGGCAGATGGGGGGCCTGTCGGCCGCATATGACCATGCACAACACGAGTACGTTATTTGAGGACGATGATAGGATTTATAGATGAGCAACTTATTATCTACGCTTAAACAGCTGTTTCGAGCAATTAAGGGGAAGAGAAGTCTTTTAGCAGCTCGAAATTTGTTTTTAATGTTGTTGATGTGTGTGGACCAGGTGAGATTCTTGTCAAGAGTAATTCCTAAGTATTTAACAGTATTTGACCAAGGGATGTTAATGTCATCAATGATAATGTTGTAATTGTTGTAAGTATTAGGGTGTTTGTTAGTGAACATAGTAGCCACGCACTTATCAGTATTAATTTTAATCCCCCATTTGTTCAGCCAGCTAGTAACAAGTCTGAGGTGTTTATTAATGGCGAGCACCGCATATTTATAATTTTTATATGTAGAGAAGATGGCAGTGTCGTCAGCGTAAATAGCAATTTTAGTGTTAACAGCTTGTGGTATATCGTTAATGTAAAGGTTAAATAGAATGTGTCCCAAAACAGACCCCTGCGGAACACCGCTTAACATATTAAATTTAGTGGAGTAACTATTATTAATTTTGATCTGAAAGGTTCTATTGTAGAGATACGAGATGATGAGATTAATGATGTGATTAGGGATATTGTAATTAATAAGCTTATGGATTAAACCATCGTGCCAAATTTTGTCAAATGCTCTAGCAATATCAAGAAAAATAACAGCAGTAGAAAGTTTATTTAATTTGGAAGACGCGAACATCTCCGTGATGCGATAAACCTGGTGGGGAGCAGATAACTTGGGTCTGAAGCCATACTGATAGGGAATTAAAATATTATTAGAGGAGAGGAAGGAATTTAATCTGTTAGCAATTAATTTTTCTACAATTTTACTTAGGGTACACAGCAAACTAATAGGTCTGTAATTATTGGGATCCTTATGAGACTTTTCAGGCTTAGGAATTGGGAAGATAATAGAATTCTTCCGCTTAGGGGGGAAGTATTTGAACGTCAGTAAGTAAATAGATTTTAAATAAATAAGTATTGGGGAGGTGACGGATCATAGTGTTGGTTATCCTATCCACACCAGGAGATTTACGTTTAGGCAATTTCCTAATAATATTTAGTAATTCAGCCGGGAGTGACAGGATCATGGTCACTGAGAAGAGTGTTGCTACTGTTATTATCCTTGAAGAGCTGAATGTTCGTGGTCACAACTTTAAGAGTACTGGGATCAAGATTAGGGTTCGGAGAAAAGTGATTGGCTAAGTTTCCTGCAATCAAATTTTCTTTACTGTCGTCGTCATTGCAGAAAGTGTTAGTGTTATTGTCAAAGAGAGGAGGAATTCTATTCGTGCAATTCTTGAATTTGCTAGCAGCTTTTCAAATGGAGTTGTCTGTAGTGTCAAGAGAATTAAGATAGTTCGCCCAGTTAGTGTTAGATTTGTCTTTTTAGTAATATTTAAGGTCTTGTTGGGCATTATTCATTATAGTTTTATTGTAAGGTGTTCTGTTAGTTTGCCAGTTTCTTCGAGTGCGATTTTTATTATTAATAAGTATCTTAAGGTGCCTATCATTGGGTCTGTTGTTTATGTTAGGTATGACTGTCGTATTTCTGGTAATACTGCTATGAATATCAAAAGTAATGCTATCTCCTAAAGAATCAATGTCATTAGGGTTATTAATTATGGGATACTGGACGGTAGTAGGGTACTGCCTGAACCTACACCAAGCTCTCCTTTGCTCTTTCTGAGCATTACGACACTCGTCGTTCCACCACGGCTTAATTTGCCGTCAGGAACAGCCTGAAGATTTTGGAATGACAGCATCGGCAGCAGCAATGATGGTTGCAGTTATTAGGTTAATGGCTTCGTCAATGTTGTTGTTTTGTATCATATCATTCGTGATGGTAGCCCGATTACGAAATTTATTCCAATCAGCAGAATTCATTATATAATATGGCGTTTGGTGAGTTTCAGCTGTAGAAATGGTAGGCATTAAGATTATCGGAAAGTGATCACTATTGTATAAATCATTATCGACATAAAAATTGAAATAAGGGAAGATTGAAGGTGAACAGAAAGCAAGATCGAGTGTGTGAAAGGTTTTACTTGGAAAATGAAAATGAGTTGGTTGTTTGGTATTAAATATACAAATACTATGATCTGAAAGTAATTGCTCCAGCTGAATTCCGCGTTGGTTCGAGCTGGTACTACCCCACAAGGTGCTATGGCCATTGAAGAAATCACCAAGTATTATATAAGGTTCAGGTAGCTGATTAATTAAGTTATTGAGTGAGGTCTGCAATATATTTTCTTTGGATGGTAAATAAACATTACAAACTGTTATCAGAGAATGAGTGTGAATACGAACAGCAATAGCTTGAAGGTCGGTTTGGAGGATAATCTGAGAGGACGGGTAGTCATGGGAAACAAAAAGGGCTATACCACCGGATGCCCTGCCGCCATCTACGTGATCTTTCCTATAGGCACTAAAACGTCGAACCTTTGAGATTTTGCCCTCATCCAGAAAAGTTTCCTGGAGTGCAAAACCAGCAGGATGTAATTTATTGACTAGTTCCCTAATATCAGGCAGAAGTGCAAAATTTAAAGCAGAAAAACAATATTTCTTACCCGGAAGCTCGAAAAATAGTTACATCTCGTTGTCCAAAGCCTGGAGTTTCCTTCTCCTCCGTAGTTAGCTCAAAAAATATGAAGTCATGCGGTACCCAAACTGATATATCCCAAAGTAAAATTATTAATAAATCCTCCGTTACTGATATTTCCTCCAAGCAATTACATCCTGTAAACACACAATCTTTGCTTTCTATTCCCAAACCAGATTTTCAGATTCGTAAAAATATTCATGAAACGATCACTCACACTAACAGTAATAATAAAAATGCTTCTGACATCCGAAATACCAGTTTGAATGTACCAGCCTCGTCTAAACATAAAGGAAGTACTAAGAAAGAAACTACTGCAAATAAAAATCAAACCAAAGCACATGTGTTTGGCACAATATGTCCCATGAGGATACAGTGCCATTAAACATCAAAAACCAACCAAACCAAAGCACAAACTGTATCAAGTAAAAAGAAACTATCGCAAATAGATTTTCTGAAACATCGTCCTATCTTGGAGAATCTCGTCCCTACTGAAGACGATTCTCTAAAAATGTACGTGTCACCGGATGATGATATGTCTACTAGCAGCGGTTCTGAGACTTACACGCCATCCGCTTTTCCTCAGTGCTAACAGTTTTTTCCTTTTTTTCGCATTTTTTATAATTGCTTTAATGACCTGGAACTGCCATGGTTTCCACCACCACACCTCCGATCTCAGGGATCTGGTTAACAATTACCAGCCTATTTGTATTGCTCTGCAGGAGACATTCCTGCATACAGCAAAAGCAGCAAAGCTCCGATATTTCACAACTTTTAGGAAAGATCACATGGAAGGTGACAGGCCATCCGGCGGGGTGGCTCTGCTCATTGCCCAAGACTATCCTTGTGCTCCCGTCAATTTGCAAACTGACTTGCAAGCTGTTGCAGTCAGGATTCACATTCGTTCAAGTATTACAATTTGCAGTCTGTACCTCCCCCCTTCTGTTGCAATAGATCAAAAGTCTCTAAATAATCTGATTCCTCAGCTTCCTAAGCCTTTCATTATTCTTGGTGACATGAATGGTCACAATCCTCTTTGGGGTAGTTCCAATATTAATCAACGTGGCAAACAAATAGAACGGTTAATCCAAGACCATAATCTCTCGCTTCTCAATAACAATGAAATAACCTATTTTCATTCTCCGAATAGAACCTACCAGCACCTTGACTTATCTATATGTTCTCCTCAGCAATACCCTTTCTGGAACCTCAAAGTTGACCCTGACCTCCACAATAGCGACCATTTCCCTATTATCCTTACTGGCATTTCCCATATTAAGCCTAATCAACGTACCCCTCGATATATATTTGATACCGCTGATTGGAATTTATTTAGCAGTCTAGCAAAAATAACTAAAGATATGGTAGAAAAAAGAACTATCGATGAAGCCGTCGAACTTGTAACAAATATTATTATTCATGCCGCAGACTCTTCAATTCGAAAATCTCTTGGTAGCTATTGCCGACAGACAAAGCCTTGGTGGAACCAGGAATGCCAAAATGCTAACAGAGCTCAAAGACGGGCCTGGAATGTTTTTAAAAGGTATCCTACTACGAACAACTTTCTGATTTACAAAAAACACAAAGCCATCTTCCGACGGATTTTAAGATGCAGCCAAAAAGATTTTTGGGCCAGATATGTCAGTAGCATAACTACTTCTACCTCTAGTAAAATTATGTGAGATAAAGTGAGACGCAGCTCTGGTGTCCACCCTAACAATCAAATTCACTTCCTTGAAATCAATACCCCTAAGGTGGTTTACCTACTTTAGGTAAACACAGGTTTTGCAATCCCGAGGTACCCCAGCGATCTTTTCTCTTTTCTTTTCTACTCTCCTCTCCCCTTCTACTTTATTCTTATCTTTCTCCCTCGTTGCGGTTTCCTCTTTTGAGGTGAGGGCACCCCTTGAGTAGCTGTTTCCGCTCTGTTGTCTCTAGCTCCTCTTGGCGTTCTAACTGCCCACGTGTTTGCCGTGCGTGGATACCCGTGTCCTCGGAAATGGGGATCCTGGTAATTGAGGGGCTTCCCCATAGGGGAATCATTAGAATGGAATTTCCATGGTTGCGGGGAACTTTCAACACATTGCTTTGGCCTCGGCTTTGGGTAAACGGGGGATACGTAAGTTCCGGTATGTACCAATCGGCTGGTGGACCATTGTCTGCTACTGTTCAAGTGAAAGGTCTGTTGACTGTGATCGTATAGACCCGGCTAGCATTGGTGCAGAACCCTGCATCCCCTTGTTGGGCTCCGTGGTGGGTGGTGCGGTCTGGTCCGAATTTTCTCTCTTTTTAATATTTATTCTAAACACAAACATGTCCCTGTCACTGATTCGTCCAATTCAAATGTTTCTAATGCTTGCACGTCAGCTCGTTTCTATATAATTAAATGCGATGATGGTAACTTTCACCAAACTTCCCCTTTCCTTTTTAATAAAGCTATCACCTCAGCTGTTGGAGAGGTGCCCACTATAAAGAAATTACAATCCGGAGACCTTCTTCTGGAAGTCAGTAATTATAACCAAGCTACCAAGATTTCTAAACTTAAAAGCATAGGTATTAAATCTGTATCTGTGTCACCTCATAAAACTCTAAATCAATCCCATGGCGTCATCTCAGAACCTGATCTCTAATATACTTCTGAATCTGAAATACTGGAAAATTTAAAGCATCTACACGTCAGCAATGTCCGTCGGATTACTATCCGCCGAGACAATAAAGTATTTAATACTAAGCACTTAATTTTGACGTTTGATCTCCCAAAGCTTCCTACCTCTATTAAAGCTGGATACCTTAACTGCTCTATTAGGCCATACATTCCAAACCCTTTACGGTGTTTTAAATGTCAGCGTTTTGGTCATTTGCAAACGTCTTGCCGTGGTTCCCTAACTTGTCCACGTTGTGCTACCCCTGGGCACGGCAGCGAAGGTTGCTCTGAACCACATAAATGTGTCAACTGCAAATTTGACCATCCCTCGTACTCAAGGTTATGCCCAAATTGGGCAACCGATAAAGAAATTCATGTTGTCAAGATTAAACAAAATATTTCTTACATGGAAGCTCGAAACCTAGTGAAATCAAAGGACCCCTAAAGCCGGACTCTCTTATTCTGCAGTAACTAAAAGCACAAAATCCGTTGCTATTCAAACAGACCCGCCTACTAAAGTTGTTCCTGTCCCTTCTCTCTCTCCACTGCAACTACTCAGCTCTCTTCAACCTACTTCCACAGCAAAGAAAATTAAAAATGAAATCTCTCCTCAAACCAAGCAAGCAAAAATTCAACAAAAAAAAGTTAAAAAGAAAAATGAAAGTAGCCCTTCTAGACCAGTGTTCACAAAACGATCTACTTATAAAGCTGACTATTTCAAAGTCAACAAAATTACCAAACAACCTGATATCGACGATAGCATTTTAAACTTACATGCCTCAGACTCCGAAATCTCTGGGGAATCAATGGATGAAGATGTTCCTGAAAAGGAGGCAAAAGGGATCACGAGTAATCATAATCCCCTTAAAATTTCTTCTTGATGGCTGTTCTTTCCTGGAACTGCCACGGCGTTCGAAACAAAATGGACGAACTGAAAACTCTAGTTTACGATCATAACCCTGTCTGAAGGTTGAATGAGTAGAACATTGTCTTACAGGAAGAACTATATTGGCTGTACTGAAAAATATGTACGATATTTTTACCATGAAGTGTTATGAATATTTCATTCATCAAAATTTCAATACTAATGATAGAAATCTTCAAAAATTACAAGATTTTTATTAAAAACATTTTCCACACAGTTTCAGTTACAAATTTAAATTGACCAGTTATAATTACAATTCAAAATTTTCCACTTACAATTACAACAAATAACAAATTTAAGGCACAGGTTTTTAGGATTCAATTAGGATCGGTGTGGAGGAAACAATTTCTTTGCAAAGGAGCGGAATGATTTCTTAGCCATTGGTTGCCCTGGCTTCCTTCCTGGTTTGGGGACCAGTTTGTTCTATATAAAAATATAAATTAATTAAATTAATTAAATAGTGAAAAATGAGCTAATGTTATATATATATATATATATATATATATACAAATATACGTATCTACATATAAAACCTTACTAAAACGACACAAAAAACAAAAAAAAAATATTGAGCTTTGAGTTTGTTGCTTCAATTTATTTAAATACCTCGTATGGTTTCATTTGTATTGCACGACAGTGGGTATTTATACATTTTTTACGTTTAAATAATTATGTTTATTTAAATATTTTTATTTGCGTTTGGAATTACACTGATAAACATGGTCAGCTTTCCATGATTCATACGGATTTTTATTCGAGATATTTTGTAATTTTTTGCACACTGGACAGTAAGCGGATAATATCTCCAAGTCTAAAACTTTTTCAGTATCAACAGATAACACAGTCATTCAAGGATGTATATTCTCTGCGTTGCCCCGTTCCATCCACCGACAAACCACACTTTCTTGTATCAGAGCTGCAATTTTCTTTGATCTTTGTAAGATCACATGCAGCCTTGTTCATAGATTCCTCAGCAGCTTCAGATGTAGCTTTTACGAGTTTATGCTCATAGGCTTTAAGCAGTTTTACTCAGCTTAGGCAGATTTAAAGTTGTACGCAGTTTATAAGTTGTCATTGTGCCTCGATCCATATACTAATCTATTGTTTATTTCAGAGATATTTGCTAATTTCTCTAACGAAGCAAAACCCTTGCAAAGTTCATTATTGTGGCATTTGATGCAAAAATTGGAGCATAATCCATATCTTGATTCTTCATAGATATTCAATTCCTTGCTAAATCAGCAGAGTTCAGAATTTAAAGGAATTAAAATGGCCAAATCAAATATCCTATTACCTAAGGTAAATTCTTCAGATTTATCAATGCACAACGACGTTTCAGTCGGTATTCTAAAGTAATGGTAGTGTTATTTTGATCATTATTCGTACTGCAATTTTCAGATTCATTTTGAAAACGGTTTCCAGAAAACTCCGTGTTCTAATAACACTTTTCCCTATTCTTCTTTGTTGAGCTGTAATAAATAAAACAGCCTATTGTGTCTAGATTTAAACATTCAAAAGGCCCCTCTGTAGACGGACTTCTGGGACAGAAAGGTCAATTCGACATTAAAAATTACTTCCTCGATTGTAATATCAGGGTCTGGATAAATGCCCCTCTTGTTGCTAAGAGGAACACATCTGTTGCTAATAACCCTCAATACCAATTGGTAGGACCAATCAAAGAGCAGTGTCCTGCCCAATCGATCGAAGGTTGAATGAGTAGAACATTGTCTTACAGGAAGAACTATATTGGCTGTACTGAAAAATATGTACGATATTTTTACCATGAAGTGTTATGAATATTTCATTCATCAAAATTTCAATACTAATGATAGAAATCTTCAAAAATTACAAGATTTTTATTAAAAACATTTTCCACACAGTTTCAGTTACAAATTTAAGTTGACCAGTTATACTTACAATTACAACAAATAACAAATTTAAGGCACAGGTTTCCCCTCAGGGGGTTTACCTACTTCAGGTAAACACGGGTTTCGCAATCCCGAGGTACCCCAGCGATCTTTTCTCATTTCTTTTCTACTCTCCTCTTCCCTTCTACTTTATTCTTATCTTTCTCCCTCGTTGCGGTTTCCTCTTTTGAGGTGAGGGCACCCCTAGAGTAGCTGTTTCCGCTCTGTTGTTTCTTGCTCCTCTTGGCGTTTAAACTGCCCACGTGTTTGCCGTGCGTGGATACCCGTGTCCTCGGAAATGGGGATCCTGGTAATTGAGGGGCTTCCCCGTAGGGGAATCATCAGAATGGAATTTCCATTATTGCGGGGAATCTCTAACACATTGCTTTGGCCTCGGCTTCGAGTAAACGGGGGATACGTAAGTTCTGGTGCGTATCAATCTGCTGGTGGATAAGACATTGTCATCTGCTACGGTTCAAGCGATCGGTCTCCTGACTGTGAGCGTATAGGCCCGGCTAGCACTGGTGCAGAACCCTGCATCCCCTTGTTCGGCTCCATGGTGGGTGGTGCGGTCGGGTCCGAATCTTCTCTCTATTTATTATGGATTCCACAAACAAAACACCCCATGTCACTGAGTCGTCTAGTTCAAATGCCTGCATTTCTGCTCGTTTTTACATAATAAAGTGTACTGAAGGAAATCTCCCCTTTCCTAATCAATAAATCTATTCTTTCATCTGTTGGAGAAGTGCCCACTATTAAAAAATTGCGATCCGGAGATCTTCTTGTGGAAGTCTCCAATCCTACTCAAGCCATTAACATTTCTAAACTGAAAAATATTGGTCTAAAATCAGTATCTGTCTCACCTCACAAAACACTAAATCAACCCCGAGGCGTTATCTCAGAACCCGATCTCCAAATCGTTCCTGAATCTGAAATATTGGAAAACTTAAAGCCACTACACGTCAGCAACGTCCGTCGAATTACTATCAGACGTGACAATAAAACTTATAATACCCAACACTTGATTTTGACTTTTGACCTCCCAAAGCTTCCCCCCTCAGGG
>JAGEOH010000488.1:0-10000 GCA_032207245.1 Pardosa pseudoannulata
CTTTCTTCACATTGGTTGTGTGAAACCTTTATATTTAAAAGAAATTAAAAAGGTATAAGTAACAATTAATATCATTTTTTCTGAATTACTCTTATCTCTTTTTAAACTAAATAGAATCTTATGTGAACATTTGGCAGGCATTTCAATTTTGACAGCATTATGGAGCAAACATTTATCAAGATTCGACGCAATTAATCTCATAACCGAAAATTCTGCTTTTCTTCTGCAATATCCTATGTTTACTTCAAACTGTAAAGACGAAAAGAAAGTTAAATAAAGAAAAACTAATCGAAAGATTTTACAGCAGAGAATCTTGGTTAAAAATAAAATTCAGTTAATTTTGTCTCTGAAAAAAAAAACCGAGTATTTCCCCCACTGACCAAGTACAATTAATTTTATCTTTCATTTACTGAAATACAAATGAAAAAAAGTTTGTTTCGTCATATGTCATTTCCAAAACATCTCTGAAGCCTTTTCTTTTTTCTTCAGAAGAGTTATTATATTTGAAATAAGTTTTCAGATGGTTTTATTGTGAATGGTTCAAAAAAAAGTTCTAAGGAATATTAAAAGTATTTTTACTTTTGGTTTGACTGTTTCTTTTAAAATTTTATTATAAATTAAAGATAAAATTACTTTAATAATACACATATACTGCTATTTACTGTTGTTAAGGTTTCTTGTATTAATGAGAATATTATAATTAAATTTCCTTACATTAATATTTATTTTTAAACAGACAATTCTGAGGTTTTTAACTCATAATATATGTTAAATATTTATCGCTTGCTTTGACTGAGTACAAAAACATAGAAAAATATTGAATTAAAGAAAATTCAGACACAGGCGTTCTATTCCATACATTAAGTAGTACCAGAATTCTAGCAGACATGAAAATGATTTTGCAATGGTCAAATAGTTTGACTACATAGATTTGCTTTCTAATTTGGTCTATTTTTACATAGTTATTAGCTTAATAAGCAAACATTTTTGCTTTAAATTATAAGTATTTATATATAGAAATATGTTTTATGTTTAAAACTCACTTGAATGTTATTTATATTTGCATATTATATTTATATAATTTATTAACATATATTAACGTCATAATATATGTTAAATATTTATCGCTTGCTTTGACTGAGTGCAAAAACACAGGGAAATGATTGAATTAAGGAAAATTCAGTCACAGGCGTTCTAGAAATCTATTCCATACATTAAGTTGTAGGAGAATTCCGAAAGAAATGAAAAATGCTTTTGCAATGAACACAGAGTTTCACTTCATAGATTTGCTTTCTAATTTGGTCTATTTTTACATAGTTATTAGTTTAATAAGTAAGCATTTTTGCTTTAAATTATAATTATTTATATATAGAAATACGCTTCATGTTTAAACTCACTTGAATGTTATTTATATTTTTTCCCAGTGTTAATAACTATATAATAAATGTGTAATATTTTTCTACAATTATATTTGTTCTATTGGAGAAAATAATTAAAAATAAATTTAGGAGTCTAGTAAATTTATTTAATTATTTCTTTTCCTACATTAGTATCTAAGAATTACGAAAAGTCGAAGATGAAATTGAATTAATACATTTTAATAAAAATACGATATTACTTTATTCTATTAAAAGTGAATAGTACTATGCTAGACCTAGAATTATTACTATGTATAAATATTTCTCGGTTTATTATAAAATTAACAGTTCTCCTTTTATAACAAATATTTTACAAATTCCTTAATCACACTCTAGCTTTATATTATTATACATTACATTATATAGTTTTGTCCTTTTATGAATTATATATTTCAAATAAACAAAATAATACACAAAATTAAAAGAATAAAATTTATTTACTTACATAATAAATTTTAAAATATGCATAAAAAACTAACTTTATATTAAATTGAATTAATATATCTTTTATTCTTTGATCCAAAATTTTAAATTATTAAAAACTGTTAAAAATCGGAAATAAATACAAACTTTTATTTCTCGCTAAAATAATTTATAGACTAATTAAATTTAAAGACTAATAATTTAATTGTATCATGTATGTATCAAACATATAATTGAATTATTTTGAGTCACATGGTATAAGTAACAGTAGTTTGTGTTTGATGACTTACAAATTTATATATTATTTTTTGATACTTTATGTGGATTTGTATTATCTTTTTTACAAATTGTGTGAAAATTTTATACGCTCTTAAAATACATGACTTTATTAAACAAAACTAAATATTTTTTTACTAAGTTTAGATAATTATTAAACGTTTAGTAATAAAAATCTATTCTGATCAGAAAAAAAAAAGTTTAACCCTCTAAGCGGTTCGCACGTACAATTCCGCCAAACCGAGGATGACTTCAAAACGAACAATTTTCGACCGCCAAAAACATTCCAAAAATGGATGAAATGTATATTATTGCCAGTACTTTCTCCCATGGAGTTTTGAGGTAGGAGGGTCAGATCGATTGTTCCGAAACTAAACCCCACTTTCACTGACATTTCTTGAGGGATGCACAAAGACGCTGGCAGCTTTTCATGGCTTTGTAAATCTCTATTTCGAAGTATTTCGTTTGTGGTTACAGATGCATCTCTAATTGAACCACTTAAATATCTTGGATGACTTTCGTAAAAAATATAAATAAGTCTCTCAAAGAATATTTTTATTTGTAGTTTTAGAATCCATTTTTTCTTATGGGATAATATTCCAGACTTTATATGTATTAAAAATTAACAGTCTATAATATCTATTTATATATCTATATATAATTGGAAGTAAAGAGACAATAATGAGGGTGGGTATCCCGTATTCCATTCTGGTCGACAATAGGTGAAGGAAAAATCATAGAACGCTTTGACCACTGACACAGAAAACCTTTAGCGTATTTTTTGGAGATTTTTTCCACGATGTGTTCCACTCGGAGGGTTAATAAATAAGTAGAATAGGCTATTATAACGATAACTGGCCAGCTCAAAAGGCATTAAGTCCCCTTAATAATTGAATTTTAAACTGCATATTTCCTGTTTGAAGTTTCACTTAATTAGTTTAATCAGTCAATCAATCAAGCTGGTGCAACTGGTTTCTACGGGCCGAGCCCTCTAATCAAGAGTTTTCTAACAGTAAGCATAAAAATGTCATCGTGTGGAAACATAAACAGCTAAAAATGGATAGAAATAGGTACTTTGATGTATTCGTGAGTTCATGACACAAAAATCTAGAGTAGAAAGTTTAAGGATAGAAAAACACATGATATTTTTGTGTCCAGGGACATCTGTAATCTACGGTAAGGAGAGAAGGCATGGATGCTTTTGTGAAATCTAGAGATTCTCCCAGCACCTGGAGGACCAATCAAATTTCAAGAATTCATCCAATCAAATTACAGTGAATTACCCAATGATATTACATAGCTTAAAATATAAAGTGGAGTACGAAAGTAGAGTTTTTATCTATTTTAAAGTTTTTCTTACATTTTTTTTAAATTAGTTAGAACGTAACGATTCTTATAAAGTGTTACATGGCTTAAAGTTTTCTGTTGAATTTCTATTATGCGCGAAACAATGTAATGAAAATACAGAGATATTGAATTAATAACTAAGGGTAACATAGTATCCTTCAAATCAAAAAGTTTGAAATTTAGAAGAAATATGTCCCTATATCGGAAAATAAATGTTTGACAAGGACCTTAATATGTTAAAAAAAGTATAGTTTGTAATTGGTTTGGTTTGGAGGCACTACGGTCTACTGTTTTGCACACGAGGGCTAATGAGACCGGGACCTACTGCTTAAAGCCGATTCCGAACGGCTACGAACATCCATGCCACAGTGGGATTCGAACCCACGAACTCTGGTTCCGACGATCAGTGCTCTAACCAATCGGCCAGCGTTCGGCTAAATAATGTTTGTAATTGCATTGTTATGATTAAAGAGAAAATACAGTGGACTTCGGTTAATGTGATCAGTTTGGGACACCGTGATTTTGACAACCGATTAACAACAATAAACGATATGCAAAATTAGATAAATTTATTTCTCCTTTAACACACGTACTAAATTTCAAATCAAAATCAGTAAACGCACCTTATATTATTCTGCATTTATGTATATTATCCTTTAAGACATAAGAATTGCATGCATAATTAAAAAATTGATCAATTGTTGACCATCTACAATTTTTTTTGAAAAACTCATTGGTAAATTGTTCGTAATCACAATCAACCTGTCGTATCGATTTAAAATGTCGATCTTTTGTTCTAACGTTAAATCATTTCACTTTCTGTTTCGATATAGACAAGCTGCATGTAAGTGTATTATACTCTTCCCCGGCCAAAGCCATCCAGAAACTGTATAACCGGTCGCCAGGACGTAACCACAACACCACAGGGTGCTGCTGACCTACGAGAGGATCCGTCATGGCTCGAAATTAATTTAGACGACCCCAGTAAGGAACAGTACTACAAAGTAAGTTCGTGACTACCAGGGAAGTCTTAAGAAAGATCACTCAGGAAACCCGAGTATACCTAAAGGAGATATACCCCTTGAGATTTTCAGACGGCTATCATTGGCCTAGGAGGGACACTCCTAGTTACCAGGGGGCGCCACGAGGAGGCTGATAGCTGTCCTAGGTGAGGTACCGTAGTACAACACCCTGTTGCTCATCCCCAGAGCCGCTCCAAAGCACAGCTGAGGAGAATCACTGCAACACACCCCACAAGCTGCATGTTAGCGAGCAATTCATAAAATGTGAATACGCTTCTTCCCAGTTCCGATAAGAATGTGTTGCTTTCTTATAATCTGAAGACTATTGACCACCACCAAGGTGTGCGTATTTCTGAAAAATTCCAGGAACGTGTAAAAACCTACTCCTTTTTTCATTCTCCATTTGCCTAGTTTGAAGAGGGAGAATTCTCGGAAATTCAAACTACGAAGGGAAAGAAAAGAATGGGTGCCTTCTGAATATATTGTGGATACTCCTTTGTCAGTTAAATTGAGGTTCGAAAACTGATAAAATTAAGCCATGTACGATCACATAAAGCGTTAATTTAACATAAAAATGAATAGAGCAAGACAAAAATTGTGAATACGTTCCATCTCCGTACCGATAAGAATGTGTTGCCTTCTTCTTATCTGACAACCACTGACCACCAGATGGGAGTGCGTATTTCTGAAAAATTTCAGGAACCTGTAAATACCCCACTCTTTTGTTCATTCCCCATTTTCCTAGTTGGAAGAGGGAGTATTTTCAGAAATTCAAACAACAGCGAAGGAAAAGAGATGATGGGTTCCTTCTGAGTACATTGTGAATATTACTTTTCCAGTTAAAATGAGGTTCAAAAACTGATAACATTAATCGATGTAATGATCACATAAAAAGATGATTTTAACATACAAGTGAACAAAGAAAATCGAGACTAAGTGATTTCGATAACAATTAATGATTGATAACATTAATCGTAATCACATTAAGCGAAGTCTACTGTTTATACATAATTTTGTTTTATTAAGATTATACTACTTTCAATAAATCTTGGAATTAAACACAGAAAATACGTTTATGCAAAGTGCTGAACCTTAATCATAAAAACATATATAAATCTAAGAAGGTTTACTTTTGTGAATTTGCTTTCCAATCAATATACTGTTCTGAAAAATATATCTGTATATTTCATAACTTTTCCTCAGGACAAATTATCTGCCAGTCACGCTTGATCCTGTAATATTTTTTTTCATTCTCTTTCATGATATTATAATCCTCAGTAGCAACTGAAAAAATGTATTTATAGTGTTCTTATCTCTTAATCCTAACAATTTCCTTTTGACCTTTTCGGCAATTTATCAAGTTCAATGTTCTATTTATACCATTAAAATCTGATGTAAATTATTAAGATATATCATAAACTCATAATCATGTTACTTTTCCAAAATAATATTAAACTATGCTTTGATAATTAAATACGTAAAAGTAAATATTTTGACTCTGGATTATTTATATATAAAAAATAGTAAATAAAATAAGATTATTGCAGCATTTTAGAATATTATATTATTAAAAAGACTAAATTAATATTTTTTATAAATTATATTGAAATAATTTAAAAGCACGCTTGCATTAACTGATTGAATTTATCTTTGGAGAAATAAATATTAATACGTAATAATTAAATACGTAAAAGTAAATATTTTGACTCTGGATTATTTATATATAAAAAATAGTAAATAAAATAAGATTATTGCAGCATTTTAGAATATTATAATATTTAAAAGACTAAATTAATATTTTTTATAAATTATATTAAAATAATTTGAAAGTACGCTTGCATTAACTGATCGAATTTATCTTTGGAGAAATAAATATTACAAAATTGATATTTTTGTATATCTAGAAATAACTTTTTAAGAGATCTCCATTAAAATTATTTTAAATATTTTCTTATTTTTTAATTAAGATTAAAATAAAAATGTATAATATTTTTAGGTTAATCATTCAAAGATATGAACTTTATTATATGATATAAAATTACGTTTTCATTAGTGTAAGTTGCAATTTGATTTAATTAAATATATTTTTATCTATATTTACTGATCGAATTTATCTTTGGAGAAATAAATATTACAAAATTGATATTTATCTATATATATAGAAGCATATTTTTAAAGAGGTATCCATTAAAATTATTTTTATTATATTCTTATTTTTCAATAGTATTAAAATAAAAATGTATAATATTTTTGGTTTAATCATTCGAAGATATGTCATGAACTTTATTATATGACATAAAATTATTTTTTCATTAGTGTTAGTTGCGAATTTATTTTATTAAATATATTTTTACTTTCTTTAGACAGGGGAAATTGGATTTCCAAAGGATTGAAATGATTTTTGAAATATTTTTTAAAAACATCCTTTATATAAATTACATTAAATTCTTATCAAGCATTTCATAAAAAATGTGTTTGGTATAGTATTATTTTTTAAATAAAAAATCTTTTATATTTCATATATTCTTTTTATAAAGCTTATATATATATGTATATATATATATATATATATATATATATATATATATATATATATATATATATATATATATATATATATATATATATATATATATATATTATCAAGTTCAATAATCTACTTAAGCCATTAAAATCTGATACAAATTATTAATATATATCAGAAACTCATAATAATGTTACTTTTTCAAAATAATATTAAACTATATTTTGATGATTTAAGTACGTAAAAGAAAAAATTTTGACTCTGGATTATTTATATATAAAAAATAATAAATATTGAGTACAACATTTTACAGTACTATATTATTAAAAAGACAATATAATTATTTTCTATAAATTATATTGATATATATTCGAAGTAGGATTGCAATAACTAATGGAATTTTTTTTTGGAGAAATAAATATTACAAAATTGATATTTTTTATATCTAGAAGCATCTTTAAAAGAGATCGCTATTAAAAGTATTTTAATTATATTCTTATTTTTGAATAAGATTAAAATAAAAATGTATAATAGTTTTAGCTTAATCATTCAAAGATATGTCATGAACTTTATTATGTGACATAAAATTATTTTTTCATTACTCTAAGTTTCCATTTGATTTAATATAATATATTTTTACTTTCTTTAAGCATGGGAGATTGGATTTCCAAAAGATTGAAATTATTTTTTAAAATATGTTTTAAAAAGTCATTTATATAAATTACATTAAATTCTTATCAAGGATTTCATAAAAAATGTGTTTGGAATGGTATTACTCTCAAATATAAAAGTTTATATTTCGCTTATATTCTTTTTATAAGACATATATATTATCAAGTTCAATGTTCTTTTTATGAGATTAAAGTGTGATATAAATTATTAAGATATATCAGAAACTCATAATCATATTACTTTTACAAAATAATATTAAACTATATTTTGATAATTTATATATATGTAAAAGAAAAAAAAATGACTCTAGCTTATTTAAAAAATAACAAAGATTTAGTACAGCATTTTACAATACTATATTATTAAAAAGACGAAATTAATATTTTCTATAAATTATATTGAAATAAATATGCGCTTGAATTAGGAGATGGAATTTATTTTTTGAGAAATAAATATTACAAAATTTATATTTTTTTGTATATCTAAAAGCATCTTTTAAAGAGATCTGCATTAAAAGTATTTTAATTATATTCTTATTTTTGAATAATATTAAAATAAAAATGTATAATATTTTTAGTTTAATTATTCGGAGATATGTTATCAACTTTATTATATGATGTAAAATTATTTTTTCATTACTGTATGTTGCAATTTGATTTAATATATTTTTACTTTCTTTAAAGAGGGGAAATTGGATTTCCGAAGGATTGAAATGATTTTTGAAATATATTTTAAAAACGTCCTTTGTATATATTACATTAAATTCTTATCAAGCATTTCATTCAAAATGTGTTTGGGATGTTATTAGTATTAAGTAAAAAAGCTTATATTTCGCTTATAGTCTTTTTATGAAGCTTATATTTATTATCAAGTACAATGTTCAATTTTTGCGATTAAAATCTGATATAAGTTATTAAGGTATATTAGAAACTCATAATCATGTTACTTTTTCAACATAATATTAAACTATATTTTGATAATTTAAATACGTAAAAGAAAACTCTCGAATGGTTGACCCTGGATTATTTATATGTAAAAAATAATAAAAATTTAATACAGCATTTTAAAATACTATATTATTAAAAAGACAAAATTAATATTTTCTATAACTTACATTGAAATAATTTGAATGTATGCTTGCATTAACTGATGGAATTCATTTTTAGAGAAATAAATATTACAAAATTGATATTTTTTTTATATCTAGAAGCATCTTTTAAAGACATCTCCACTAAAAATATTTTAATTATATTGTTTTTTTTTAATAATATTAAAACAAAAATGTATAATATTTTTAGCTTAATCATTCAAAGATATGTCATGAGTTGCAATTTGATTTCATATAATATATTTTTACTTTCTTTAAACATCGGAAATTGGATTTCTAATGGACTGAAATGATTTTTGAAATATATTTTAAAAACGTCATTTATATAAATTACATTAAATTTTTATCAAGCATTTCATAAAAAAAATATGTTTGGGATGGTATTATTCTCAAATGAAAAAGCTTATACTTCGCTTATATTCTTTTTATAAAGCTTATATATATTATCAAGTTCAATATTATATTTACGCCATTAAAATCTGATATATTTATATATATTAAGATATATCAGGAAGTCATACTCATGTTACTTTTCCAAAATAATATCAAACTATATTTTGAAACTTTAAGTACATAAAAGTAAAAAAAATGACTCTGGATTATTTATATATAAAAAATATTAAAGATTGTGTACTGCATTTTACAATACTATATTATTAAAAAGAGAAAATTAATATTTTCTATAAATTATATTAAATTAATTTGAAAGTACGATTGCATTAAATGATGGAATTTATCTTTGGAGAAATAAATATTTCAAAACTGATATTTTTTGTTAATCTAGAAGCATCGTTAAAAGATATCTCCATTAAAATATTTTAATTATATTCTTATTTCTTAATTAAAATTAAAATTAAAATGTGTAATATATTTAGCTTAATCATTCAAAGATATGTCATAAGTTGCAATTTGATTTAATATATATTTTTACTTTCTTTAAACATCGGAAATTGGATTTCCAAAGGATTGAAATGATTTTTGAAATATATTTTAAAAACGTCATTTATATAAATTACTTTAAATTCTTATCAAGCATTTCATAAAAAAATGTGTTTGGTATGGTATTAGTCTCAAATAAACAAAAACTTACATTTGGCTTATATTATTTTTATGAAGCTTATATAAATTATCAAGTTCAAAATTCTATTTATGTCTCTGGATTATATATATATATATATATATATATATATATATATATATATATATATAT